>OMLM01019812.1:0-11264 GCA_900302695.1 Helostoma temminkii | reverse complement strand
GTACTGTACTGTACTGTACTGTGCTGTACTGTGCTGTGCTGTACTGTACTGTGCTGTACTGTGCTGTACTGTGCTGTACTGTGCTGGTCCTGTAACTAAACTGGATCATTGCACAGTTGTTCAGGAAGACTCAGTGTTACAGTTCAGGATGAGCTGGTTAAACCAGACTGCTGGAAACAGGAACTCTGCATAGAACAACAAAAACCTAAAGATGATCCTGACGGTCAGAGTCAGTGCAGTTAAAGTTCCCTTCATATGAGCAGCATCATCTGTTCTGGGTTTACACAGAACAACTGTTTGTAAAGTCAGCAAACAGAATAAATCAGTTGAACACTGTTGGTAACTGTTAGTGATATAATAATATTTCAAGTTGAAATTAGTTTTACAGTGACACTTTATCACGTTCTCTACTGATCCTGCACTAATATTATAGTTATACTGATCTACGGTCAGTTGTAGTTACTGATCTATGGTCAGTTACAGTTACTGATCTACAGTCAGTTACAGTTACTGATCTACAATCAGTTACAGTTACAGTTACTGATCTACGGTCAGTTACAGTTACTGATCTACAGTCAGTTACAGTTACTGTTCTGATCTACGGTCAGTTACAGTTACTGATCTACGGTCAGTTCAGTTACAGTTACTGATCTACGGTCAGTTACAGTTACTGATCTACAGTCAGTTACAGTTACTGATCTACAGTCAGTTACAGTTACAGTTACTGATCTACGGTCAGTTACAGTTACTGATCTACAGTCAGTTACAGTTACAGTTACTGATCTACAGTCAGTTACAGTTACAGTTACTGATCTACGGTCAGTTACAGTTACTGATCTACAGTCAGTTACAGTTACTGATCTACGAGTCAGTTACAGTTACTGATCTACGGTCAGTTACAGTTACTGATCTACAGTCAGTTACAGTTACAGTTACTGATCTACGGTCAGTTACAGTTACTGATCTACGGTCAGTTACAGTTACAGTTACTGATCTACAGTCTCACTCTCTGCAGACAGAAACTCTGATATTTTCTCTCTCTGTTGAAATAAATTCTCCTCTGATGCCAGTGAAATATAGTGGTGGTGATGATGATGATGTTGCTTCATCACTCACTTGAAAAAGACAAAGAGGCTCATGTCACGTTCAGACATTAATCCTCCATCATCCAGAGAGCAGGAGCTTCACAAAGTGCACACACAAAGACACAGATTAATACACACAGCACACACTGGAAACACTGATTTAAAGGGCACTTCTGTGTGTTTTTCTGTGCAGCAGGATTAGGGCGGACTATAAGAGGATTTGGTGAAGAAAGAAATGGAAAGCTCCACTCTCCCAGTAATTAGCCAGATGCATTTTAATGCTTCTGCTCAGTTGTGGTTTAATGCAGCTGAATTTAATGACAGTGACTCTGTGGAAACATTTACTGGATTTCCTACCTGCCTGCCTGTTGCTTGTTGTTGTTGTCATTGTTTTGTGACCTGTTGTTCTTTTCTCTCTTTCTTTCCACACACCCCAATCGGTCAAGGCAGATGGCCGCCCACCTTGAGCCTGGTTCTGCTGGAGGTTTCTTCCTTTCTTAAAAAGGGAGTTTTTCCTCTCCACTGTTGCCTAGTGCTGCTCAAAGGGGGATTTGTTGGGTTTTTCTTATTATTTAATTGCATTGTAAGGTTTTAAACCTTAAACACTGTAAAGTGCCTTGAGATGACTTTTGTTGTGATTTGGTGCTATATAATAAACTTGAATTGAATTGAATTTAAACATTCTGAACTAAAGAGAGAAGTCAATTAATAATGAACTAAATTTACTAACTTCATTGGTTCCAGTTTCTTACATTTTCAGGTTTTCAGTGACAGTAAAGTCACAGTTTTAGTGTTTCTACTGTTTCTCTGACCAAACAGCCAGAACGTGCTGATGGGCGTCTCAACATTTTCTTCTTACTGGAAATAAAAATGATCGTTGACAATATTTGTATATTGATAAGTTCCGTGACCTCAGAGATCTTAACATGGAACCACAGAGTTTAAAGTTTCTCAGGGCTCATATTGAACTACATGAAATGCTTCAGTTACATTTTATCCACTGGAGCTTGTTTTTCCAATGGGAATAAAAAGAAGTGTCAGTGTGAGGAAAGTTTACCGTTTGTTTGTCTTCAGATTCAGAGAGCATGGATCGAGAAAACTTTCCAGAAGAGGGAGTGTATCCAGATTATTCCCAGCAAGGACCCCAGCAGGTACTGGAACATCCACACAGTCACCTGAACGTAATGTTATATTTAAAATGCTCCTTCATCTGAGCACTGAAAGGGTTTTTCTTACTTTTCTACAACAGTTCAGCTCTGTCTCTGTAAAAGGATGAAACCTTTGCTGTCGTCCTGCTGTTCAGGTGCAGTTGTGGTCAGCTGGTGACGCAGCACATCCCCATCCCTGCAGGGGCCAAAGAGGAGGAGGCCCCCCTCATTCAGCTGGAAGTCCAACCTGCTGAGAGATGGAGTGTCCTCAAACACACACATCCCTCCCCCACTGATGCCTATGGAGTCATCGAGTTCCAGGGAGGAGGACACATTAACAAGGCCATGGTACTGGAACTCTGAAGGAGAAACAGCTGAACTATAGATTCATGTAGGAAACCTTTGTCACTGACACCTCTTCCTCCCGCAGTACATCCGGGTCTCCTATGACTCCAAACCGGACTCACTGCTCCACCTGATGGTGAAGGACTGGCAGTTGGAGCTCCCTACGCTGCTCATCTCCGTCCACGGAGGCCTTCAGAACTTTGACCTGCCCCCCAAACTGAAGCAGGTTTTTGGGAAAGGACTGATCAAAGCAGCTGTGACCACCGGAGCCTGGATTTTCACAGGTGGAGTCAGTACAGGTATGGCACTTCAGGATCAGGTACAGCAAGGTTAAAAACAGGATCAGCTGCAGTGAACTTCAGTTTAATGGAAACATTAACAGGACGACTTTGCTTTATTGTTTCAGTTTAAAACAGAATCTTAATTTCAAATCAATGCAGTTTCTCATGAGTTAAATTAAGAATAATGTTAAAACACCCCCCATAATAAGAAGAAAAACATGCAGCCTAAAGTAGCCTGATTATAGTAAATCTATACATAGAATAATGAGGCGGCAGTGGCACAGTCGGCAGAGAGGTAGCCCTTCAACTCTAGTGAGTGTCGGCAGTTTGGGACCTCCTCCTGCCATATGTCAAAGTGTCCCTGGACAAGACACTGAACCCTAAAAAATGTCCACCAAAATCTAGCCACTGAGGTTGCACAAGCCAGTGTAGAAGCCAGTGTAGGGTGCTGGTGTCAAGCCTGGTGCAAAACCAGGGAGGATTGAGTCAGAAAGGGCATCCAGTGTAAAAACCTATGCTAGGTACATCAATGACCATGGTCCACTGAGGTGACCCTGCTGTCTGCTGTGGACTTCTTTACTCTTCTGCAGGTCACCTTATCTTAGTTTCAGCTTTAGTCCAACTTCAGAATGGCCTGATTTAAAAATGACCACTGCACCACTCCCCCTGTCTGCAGACTGTGGTCCTGTACATTCACTGTTTAGATTATGGCAGACAAATCAGTTTTTTCTGATCCTAACTTTAAACCCAAGCCCAGTTACAAAATGTTTCTCGTTTATATATGACACAACTATGATCTGGTTACTTAAGTGCATAGAAACAATGATGCTAATGTTAATGCTACCTGAACAAATGTATGAAGCCAACAGCTACATGAAATATTTCAGCAGAGGAGGAGTCTAACAGATGGTTCTGTGGTGATAATATGAGGTTTGCACTTTATAAACCTGATCATAACATATTACTGGTCCTTTATTGTGTTTTAGGAGTGATCCGCCATGTTGGAGACGCTCTGAAAGATCATTCGTCAAAGTCCAGAGGGAAAGTTTGTGCTATTGGCATTGCACCATGGGGGATTGTTGAGAACAAAGAAGACCTGATTGGGAGAGATGTAAGACCAACTGACTGAACTGGGCTGAACTGAACTGAACTAGAGCAAACCGGACTGACAGTGAACCAGAGTGGACCAGACTAAACTGAAGTGAAAGGGGACAAACCACACCACAAAAAAACCAAGACCAAATTGTATGTAACAAACTGGACTAGACTGGACTTCACCAGAACCATCACCACTAGAGAAGAATTAATGTAATAAGAAGGACCAGCCAGACTCAGGACTGTCTCATCTGCACAGAAAGTTATGTATGAGTGATGATATTGTTTATGCAGAGTTCAGGGTGGACCCAGTTAAAAAGACCATAACAGAGACAGAGACTTTACTGGCAGGAAAATAAAAGGACTGAACAGAATCATTTATTGACAAATAGAGGATTTGATGTAAAGTTACTCTTTTACTACAGGAACATATGTCTTCAATTGACTCACCTGTGATTTATGAAACAGTGACTTCCTCCTCACGCCTCTGATTGGAACAATCACATCCATCTCTTTCAGGTGACCCGGCCCTACCAGACCATGTCCAACCCACTCAGCAAGTTGTCGGTGCTGAACAGCAGCCATTCCCACTTCATCCTGGCTGATAACGGGACCACAGGGAAGTACGGAGCAGAGGTCAGACTGCGGCGACAGCTGGAGAAACACATCTCTCTGCAGAAGATCAATACACGTGAGTCATGTTACCTACTGAGATGACCAATCAATGCTGTCCACAGAATTCTGTAGCTGGACACTTTAAAGGACAAGTTCACCCAAACATATGAGTCCAGTCTGTTGCTTTAGACTGCACCTCTGACTGTTGGGCAGTTGTGTGGAGTTCTGTTGGTGAGCAGCAGAGATGATGAGCAGCCGCAGACGTCCGGTCACTTCTTTCTAACAAAACACTGCCCAGACTGTCTGAATCTATCAGACTCCACAAAGCTTCACCTGAAGACACTAAAGGCTTTATATACTTCTAAACAGCTTCTACTTCAATATTTGGAAAAACACAAAGGTTTTTGTTCAGTTCCTGGTCAGCTCCCTGCTTCTTAATGCTGTGTTCAGTAAACACTGGTGACTGGAAATGAAGATTTCAGAAATTAACAGAACAGAAGTAATAAGACTGGTGGCAGTTAGTCGTTCTCTTTCTCGACATCCTACACTTTTGGATTGGCGGTTGTGGCTCAGGAAGTTGAAGAGATGGATGCGTCATAGGATTGGCGGATCGATTCCCGGCTCTTCCAGTCACATGTCGAAGTGTCCTTGGGCAAGACACTGAACCCAAAGTTGCCTCCGATGAGTAGTATGCAGCTGACCTAACTGTCAGCTGCATAGCAGCTCTGCCATCAGCATGTGAGCGAATGGGTGAGTGGGAAGCAGTGTCAAAGAGCTTTGAGTACCCATGAGGTAGAAAAGCTCTATATAAGTGAAGACCATTTACCATTTTGGTTTGTCCTCACATTTAGGTTCTGTAACATAAAGTTATTTTATCTAGAACTCGTGTTTGGTCTTTCCTTCGTCCAGTCAACATTTTCAGACCTTCAGGTGTTTGGTTAGTGCAGAGATGCTGTTGCTTCATCTTGGTGTCATCTTGGCACAAACTCTGCAGCCTTGAAAGTGAGAAACAAAGCAGCAAACAACTCTTATGGACAGCTCACTGAAAGCAAACGTGCTAGGAGACATGTTGTGAGACATCACCTCAGGTTAGGACCACCGAGCTAAAGAGCTGTGCCATAAGAACCATGTGGGGCTGTGGGTGGCAGAGGCTCATCTGTCCTACCTGCTGTAACCATGTGACCTTTCATGTGACCTGTGGGTTTCCCTTTGTCATCCTATGCCTGGAGGTGTCTGTAAGGCAGGGACAGCAAAGGGAGGCTCAGCCGTCACCTCTCACTGCAGCCACAGAGAAACCAGAGGAGCAGATCCAAGGTGTTTCTGTTGTTTCTGGATCTGTGCTTGATATTTGTCAATGACTATGTCTTTTCTCTGTGTGACAGGTCTGGGTCAGGGTGTCCCGGTGGTGTGTCTGATCCTGGAGGGAGGTCCTAACGTCATCTCCATCGTGATGGAGAGTCTGAAGGAGGAGCCGCCGGTCCCAGTCGTGGTCTGTGATGGTAGCGGTCGAGCCTCTGACATCCTTTCGTTCGCTCACAGATACTGTGAGGAGGACGGGTGAGGATTTTACTCACATCCAGTTTAAACTTCAGAGAGATAATTATGGTTTAAGGTCTTCCGTAGAAAAATCACTTCTAGTTGTGTGATGAATCAGTTCTTGAAGTGTCTCCGCTGACCTGTGTACCTCCTTTGAGGTCTCTGATTTTAGTTGTTGGTTATTCCCCTTTAGACCTGTTGGGACACCTTATCCGTTGGTCCGTCTCTCACCAGTAGCTGATGATTTCCTGCTCTAACTATCTGTGACCTTTTGAATCTGTCCTTTTACTGAAAAATCTGTGCCTAGAGGTCAAATCACAAATGGATGATCTATCAAATGATTGATTTTTATTCTCAACACAACTGCAGTGTGGAGAGACCACAACACTGGAGACAAGAACTGAAAACAAACTGATTTTCATTTAAAAAGCACAAACAGAGACATGCAGACCCTGCAGGACCACTGCTGAACTACAGGAAGGGTTTCTGGATTAACTCATCCACCACATGGCAGATGTTCTGATGTTAAAGGATCTGACAGACCAGTATTCAAACGTCCATCATGACACCAAATCCTAACCATGACCTGACCTCAGATGTGAAGCAGGTTAAACTGTATTTAACTGTGGAAGGTGGAGGATCTGAAGGGGACAGCGCAGATCTGTGTGGTGGTGTGGGCGTCTCCATCTGGTGTTAGCATGTGATCTGTAATAGCTGTGGTACTCGGATGATGACGTCTGGTGCACAGGTGTACGCTGTACTTAACAGATCTCTTCAGAATGAGGAGGGTTAAGGTTTTTAAAGAGTTAACTCTCCAGCCAGCAGCAGCCTGATCCCATTTCTTCCTCAGATAAACTCCTTCTGACTTGTTCTGTCTGAATGACACATATAGTGTGTGAAGAGCCCCTGACATGTCCCTCTCTGCCTTCAGCGTACTGTGATGATTTGTCTTTTTCAGGTTGGTGAGTGAGAGCGTCAGGGATCAGCTGATGGTCACCATCCAGAAAACTTTCAACTACAGCCGCAGCCAAGCGCAGCAGATCTACCTCATGGTGATGGAGTGCATGAAGAAGAAAGCTCTGGTAGGTCAGACAACGAGAAAGTCTGCAGTTGATATGATGAATGGATTAAAATGAATTTATTAGCTGAGACTAAGGAACTGTCAATAAATTATTTTGTGTCCAAGTTCATTTTAAGTGTAAAATAAAAGATTTGATCTTTCACATCCTGTTCATCTGTGCCGTTATTCATCCTTCACTCTGAACTCACAGATTAGATCATCATTCGTCACACCAACCATTAACTGTTAACCATTAGCCATTAGCCGTTAGCCATTAGCTCTGTCTTATTGACAAACCACTAAACTGTTTGTTGTACTTTGTGCGAAAGTGAAGCAACGAGCATCAGTCACAGCCCAGGATGGCTGTTCCAGACACGATGCAGCAGCTGCAGGAGAATCAGTTTCATCACAGACTTTCACAGGAACACTGGGGCCAAAACCAGATTTAACAACATGGCCGTCTGAGGAACACAGATGTACGTCTGTACCTGTGCATGTTCCTTTTGAATCTGACTGTAGAGGAACTTCTAATGTTAACAGAGCTGTCACCTTCTACTGTGGTGGAGGGACCAGATGTAGCCAGTGACCCTGAGGGTCCTGTTCCTCTCTGTGTAGCGTGTCTGGTGTTTACACAGATATAATCACAGTGTAAGAGCAGTTCACTGTGACAATAACATGATGGTGAAGGTTTTACATTTGACCTTAAACTGCTGCACTTAATGGAGATTGTTCTGTGACCCCTTCACCACCACTATTTATTTAATCCCACAATCCTCTGCTTCTTCCTGAGAACAGCTGGACATACATTTTTTTAAATCACATCAATTCACTTAAAATGATTTAGTGTCAGATTAAATGTTCTGCTGCAGGTTTGTCTACAGAACTGATCAGACATCTAAACTGAGACGAAAAAAAACCTGCTGACTGCTGGTTCTCAAACCACGAGGTTCAATGTTTATGTAAAAGTAATCTTCAGTTCAGCAAATGATTTGTGTCTTTTATTGAATCTTAAGTTAATTTAATCCAGAACCTCTGGTACCTTAGCATTTAGCTCAGAGCCCTGCTGGGTTTAAATACAGACACAAGGATGAAGGTCACAGGGGCGGAGAAATCATCCTCCATAGCTCCAGTCCCCTTCTAATGTTGCTGTTCAAAAGGAGATGCTAATGGCTGAGTTGTGTCGCCTGCCATCAGTAGTCTTTTTGTTCTGGTTGAAGGGAATGTTCTAATAAACTGACAGAGCATTGAGCTAAGATGAAAACATCCAGTAACATGTTCAGTTTTCAGTCAGCCTCAGGGCTCTGTAGCTGGATCACTAGGTTCTGTCCTTCACTGCCAAAAAGAATCAGGACACCTCTACATGTGAACATGAAAGAACCTGGGCCTTAGAGTCAGATATTCTCAGAGTGAACAGACAAACAAAGAAATGATTGAAATCGTGATCTCTGACGTCCCTCCACAATAAACCTCATCAGAGGTCAGAGGACACGGAGGCTGCAGGACTTATCACAATCTTTAGTTCTCTTCAGAATCGCACTAAAACAGTGTCGGCTGTGTGATCAGCTGTAGTCACACTGGGCACAGGACCTGAACTGTTTGTCTGCTGTGTGTAGATCACGGTGTTCAGGATGGGCTCGGAGGGACAACAGGACATCGAGATGTCCATCCTGACCGCTCTGCTCAAAGGTAACAACACACAGCGCATGAAAATTTCACAGTGGATGTTAATGTGGTTCCTGGTTAAAAAGTGAGTCTGTGTGTGTTTGTGGATGATTTCAGGAACAAATGCGTCAGCGTCTGATCAGCTGAGTTTGGCTCTGGCCTGGAACAGAGTGGACATTGCTCACAGTCAGATCTTCGTGTGTGGACACCACTGGCCTGTGAGTGTGTCCATCGGTCAGTCAGTATGTCCCACTGACTACAATCATCAACTGTTCTAGTTGAAGCTCAGGGATCATATTCTGTTTCTCCTGCTGCTACTTTTTGATTGAGGTTTCCAAATTATTTCAGCCGGTCGCACTCCTGGGCGGGTAGCTCCACCCACAGGCTGACTGGCATGTTGTTAGTGATACGGTTTAACAAGTGTTTAAACACTCACAGTTTCTTGGTTCAGCTTTTAAAAATGTTTCTCTGACTTTAACCAACCTGCTTTTCATGGACTCTGGAGTCCATGGAGTGGTTCAGACAGTCCAACACGTTACACTTCCTCCTGCTTGTACCACATGTTTGTTAACGCATGAAGCTTCATTAACTGAAAAAGTAAGTTTCAGAAGAACTGCATAATGATTATATTTGCTACAAAACATAATCATGTTGGCAGTTTAATAGTTTAGCGCTGGAACATGATTCCCAGAGACGGGTTTCATCTATACTCAACCTGTTTCATCAGGACTCAGCTGCTACAAGTGGAGACTGTAGAAAAGGGAACATGGGTGGAAACATCCTTAAGTTAAATCACTGAGTGTTGATTAAAAATCTCTTGTGAGTGACTGAACGTGTTCACTTACTAACAACAGTCTAGTTACTACAGAACTGAACCGAGTGACACTAAGACCGTATGTGTGTTTTATCACAGTCTGTGCTGTCTTAACGTCTTGATGTCCTGAGACTGGAGATGTTTTTCCAGTTTTACTTCAGCCCTCAGATTCTGTGGATACATTTTCCATGTGTCGTGTTCATCTCCAGCCTGTCAGTGGTGCCCCCACAGACCGTCCCAAAAGCCCAGTGACCCAACATGCAGCAGTAGGAGGGAAAGGAAAAGCCAGAGGGAAGAAAGGAAAAGGAGGCAAAACTAAACCTGAACCATCTGAGGAGACCGACCCCAGAAAACTGGAGCTGCTCAGCTGGGTAAATCCAACTCTCTGGTCTTTTAAAATCACCAGCTTTCAGTGCAAAAAACAGCAGCTTGACAGGAATGAAACCAAATACTCATTTTTAAACCCTTTAATAGTGTCACAATGCAGTTTTATTAGAGCTGACGTCACAAGACTACTGCCTGTACACCCTACATCATGAAGAGACTATAACCAACCTGTGATCAATTATCATTTAATACACTGGAGTCGTTTAGTTCAATATCAGTGTAGTAACGCTTGTATTTCCAGTTTTCCTTAGTCCTGTTGGTCAGACACACATTTTGATAAATATTAACTGAAATGATGATGATGATGATGATGATGGCACAGGTGAACTCTCTGGAGCAGGCCATGATGGACGCTCTGGTGTTGGACAGGGTGGACTTTGTGAAGCTGCTGATTGAGAATGGCGTCAACATTCATCACTTTCTCACGATTCCTCGTCTGGAGGAACTTTACAACACGGTGAGACTCAGCGACTGCGGTCATGGGATTAGACAACACTATTGTTTTTACATGTAACACTTTTGATCTTACTCTTTACCAAAAGCAGGTTATCTGCAGGTGTTCAGAAGAGTGATTTCACTGTCCTCTAACAATGTGCCGCCTTTTCCACATGTCGAGGTCTTTATGCTAAGCTAAGCTAACCTCTGGACACCTTCGTGGACAAAGATGAACACACCCAAAAAACTGCTATTAAATCATCATATGTATTTTTTTCTGCTTTTTTCCCTAAATCACTTCTTCACACTTCACACAACTTCTAATTGGTCAAAGCTGCCAAACATTAAAAAAGTTTCAAAGTTTCATCGATTTTAACCCTTTAAATGCCAGTTTATTTATTTGAATTATTCATCTTCTATACCGCTTAGTCCCCGCAGGGGTTCATGGGTGTGCCGGAGCCTATCCCAGCCAGCTTACGGGCGAGAGGCGGGGTACACCCTGGACAGGTCGCCAGTCTATCGCAGGGCCACATAGAGACGAACAACCATTCACACTCTCACTCACACCTATGGGCAATTTAGAGTCCCCAGTTAACCTGAGCATGTCTTTGGACTGTGGGAGGAAGCCGGAGTATTATTTGAATTATTCATTATTTATTGCAAAAAAATTAATTCTTGTATTTCTACCATTCATGTTATGGAGGAGTGTGACTACCAGGGGGCACAAGAGTGTGTGTGTGTGCGTGTGTGTGTGTGTGTGTGTCTGTGTGTGTGTGTGTGCGTGTGTGTGTGTGTGTGTGT
>OMLM01019794.1:0-37280 GCA_900302695.1 Helostoma temminkii | reverse complement strand
GATTTGGGGTGAAACCCTCCATGCATTGTAAGGAGCTTTCTTGTCTTGATGTCAGTGGCTTCCATCTCCTCTTTTGGTCAGCTTATTATGCCAGTGGGATACCTGATGACCGGGAGGGCGTAGGGGTTTGCCCAGACTTTGTTCTTCCCATTCAGCTGACTTCTCAGGACTTGCCTTACCTTTTGGAGGTACTTAGTGGTTGCTGTTTTCCTTGCGGCCTCTTCATGATTACCATTTGCCTGAGGGATTCCAAGGTATTTGTAGCTATCCTTAACATCTGCTATCTTGCCTTCTGGTAGTTTTATGCTCCCAGTTGTGACTCCCTTTCCTCTCCTTGCTACCATCCAACCACACTTATCAAGCTGTATGCCAAGAGCGAACGAGACATCGACTCACTGATACATACCACCAGGATATACAGCCAAGACATCGGAATGTCATTTGGACTGGATGTCATACATGTAGAGGAGGTTGTGGCATTTTGTAGTCGATATCCGTAGCCAGTCTTGGTGATGATCTGGTTGAGGGGGTTCAGACCTATGCAGAACAGCAGTGGGGACAGAGCATCTCCTTGGTTTATGCTGCACTTGATGTTGACTTGGGCAATCGTCTTGAAGTTGGCCTCTAGGGTTGTTTTCCACTTTCCCATTGAGTTCTGGATGAAGGTTCTTAGAGTTCTGTTGATCTTGTATAGTTCCAAGCATTCCATGATCCATGTGTGAGGCATTGAGTCATAGGCTTTCTTGTAGTCAATCCAGGCAGTGCACAGGTTGGTATGTCTGGTCTTACAGTCACTGGTGACTTTGTCTGCTTTGTCTACCAGTAGCTGGTGCTTTGCTCCCCTGGTGTTACTATCAGTTCCTTTCTGGGCACTGCTTATGTATTGATCCATGTGCCTGCTCATCTTAGCTGCTATGATGCCTGACAGGAGCTTCCATGTTGTGCAGAGGCAGGTTATTGGGCGGTAGTTAAATTGGACTGCTCCCTTCTGGGGGTCAGGACTGTCCGGCCTTCTGCCATTCAGGGTGAGTTCCATCCACTAGTAGATTGTTCATTTGTGCTCATAGAGTGAGGTTAGCTTCTTTAGCCAGTAGGCATGGATCATGTCAGGACCTGGTGCTGTCCAGTTCTTCATACCCGAGACCCGTCTTGGATGTCTGCCATTGTGATGGTTACTGGATCTTGTTCAGGAAGGTTGCTGTGGTCTGCTCTCAAGTCCACCAGCAACTGGGCATTGCTGTTATGTGATGCCTTCTCCCATATACTTTTCCAGTATTGTTCAGTCTCCAGCCTTGGTGGGTCTTCTGGCAGACTTATATATAGGGCGGAGTTTGTGTGGAGTTTGCATGTTCTCCCTGTGTTTGCGTGGGTTCTTTCCAGGCACTCCAGCTTCCTGCCATAGTCCAAAGACATGCAGTCAGGTTAACTGGGGACTCTAAATTGCCCGTAGGTGTGAGTGACAGTGTGAATGTTTGTTTATCTATATGTGGCCCAAGTGTCTAAATTATAACTATGCATTCCATGTAAATTCTGATTACTAGTCAACAGAGACAACTGCTTCATTACCATTATTTGTTTCATTTTGTTACTGTGGGTTCATTTTTAAGACTATATGTGCTGGTTGTACTTTAAAAAAGCATCACACCTAAATATACAGTTTTTTATTTAATATATTCTTCCAATACTTCACACTTTGTGCTATGATCAACATGAAATCAGAAATGATTCAATATTGATATAAATCATACCAAACTCAACCTAAATCTTAAGTGTTTTACACACCTCCACTCTAACCACAGTAACAACATGTGTCAAGCATTTATAACTACTTTTCTCCTAAAAAGAATAGTAATATATAGTCATTGTGGTGCTAAGTAAAGTTAGTAGCACAAATAATACATTGTAAAAAATCTACAAGCATAAAAGTTTTTTATTAAGGTTAAGTAATGAATTCCTGCTCACATTGCTGTGCACTGTGCTTTAAGAATAATTAAAATTATATATTAAAGTATTTATACAGTGCTACATGAAACATAAACAGAGACATTGTTTCTGCAGAAAAAATATGCAAAAGCACTAAGCTGCTAAAATTACCTTTTTTTCCCTGTTAGATTCAAGGATGGCCTCAAAACACTTGGTGCCATTTCAACCCTTCATCTAATTAAGGACAGAGCCATTGATGTCTGCAACTGCAAAGATGTCCTCCAATATAGCAAAGTTGCTAACCCGGCAGTTCACGACAACCCAATCGACCACATTAGGTCACCTGTGCAATGTAATGCAATTGAATACAACGGCTCTGCTTTGCTTTTACAAAGTAACAGTTCCTTAGTATTTAATTGAAGCTGTGAGGTAATATTTCTACAATACAATAAAAGCTATATTGTTGTCATTGAGCACATATAAACGTTGCACATCCATGTTCCAATGAAATTTCTTCTGTGCATTTAAAAAATAGTAATGCATTGAAGGCGATGCCTCGCTATAATATATTTTTGTTTTGTCTTTTTCAGATTACAGTTCTGGATGGACCTTTGAGGGAAATGCACCTCTTTAATAATGAACATATGTACTTGGTATGCTTCATTTTTATGGCTGTGCTTCAAAGGTAGTTGCACTACCAAAAAAATAATAATACGACAAAATCTCGACTGTGTTCCCTTAAATGCGTGACAAAAGAAGCAGTTACAAGTTTTCATATATATCATATATATCAACTTTACCATAGTTTCTATTGCCCTGCAATGACAAGGATGTTGTAGCATTTTCCTAATGCTTGAAGGTAAATTTTTCCTTGTACGAGACTGTTGCCTTGCAGTTATACAGTAAGAGATTCAAGATTCAAAACACTTCATTAATCCCAGAGGGAAATTGTTCTGCCTTGTTACAGTTGCTCTAATACAGATCGAAGAAAAGTCCACACCCAAAAAAGATCTACACCAACACAAAATCCAAAATAGCATAGTTACAAAAACTTAATATATACACAGAGTATTAAAGATAATGATAAATAATGATACTGATGATAGTTCAGGTACCATCCTTACAGAGGGGAGACAGTTGACAGAGTTGCACAGTTTGATGGCCACAGGCAGAAAGGATCTCCTGTGGCGCTCTGTGAAGCACTTGATGTTGATCAGTCTCTGGCTAAACGTGCTCCTCTGTCCAGACAGCACACTATGTAGTGTGTGGGAGGGATTGTCTAGGATTAAGAGGAGTTTGGACAGTATCCTTCTCTCAGCTATAACATGTAGAGGGTCTAGCTCCACCCCCAGAACAGAGTCAGCCCTCCTAATCAGTTTGTTTAGCCTGTTAGTGCCTGCCACCTTCATGTTGCTGCCCCGGCAGACCACAGCATAAAAGATGACACTCATCACCACAGACTCATAGAACATCCGCAGTATGGTGCTGCAAACATTAAAGGATCTGAGCCTTCCCATAAAATACATCCGGCCTTTATGTACAGTTTTGATAAGTTCTTGGTCCAGTCCAATTTATTGTTTAAAAACACTTGTATTCTGATACGACCTCCACCTCTTCCCCCTGTATAGAGAGAGAGGTGGCAGGACTATTAGATTTCCTTAAGTCAATCACCAGCTTCTTTGTTTTAACAATGTTAAGTTTCAGATGATTGAGTCCACACCAGTCCACAAAACTATCCACCGCTCCCTGGCACTCTGTGATGTCTCCACCCTCAATACATCCTACAACTGCAGAGTCATCAGAGAACTTCTGAAGTTGGCAGGACTCTGAGTTGTACCTGAAGTCTGAGGTGTACAGGGTGAAGAGGAAGGGGGACAACACTGTTCCCTGTGGAGCACCTGTGCTGCAGAGCACAGTGTCAGACACACAGTTCTGCAGGCAGACATACTGGGGATGGTCAGTGAGGTAGTCCATGACCCACGAAATCAGGGGAGAGTCAACCTGCATGTTCTTTAATTTCTCTCCCTGCAGTGCAGGCCGGATGGTGTTAAATGCACTGGGGAAATCAAAAAACATAATCCTCACTAAGCTCCCGGGCTTGTCCAGGTGTGTCCAGTAGATGTGTGATGGCATCATCCACTCCAAGATGGGGTTGGTAAGCAAACTGGAGGGGGTCAAGTGAGGGTTTGATCAGAGGTTGAAGGGACCCTAGCATCAGCCTCTCAAAAGCCTTCATAATGTGTGAAGTCAGAGCCACCGGTCTGTAGTCACTGAGGACACTGGGACGTAGCTTCTTAAACACAGGAACTAAGTACGACTCCAGATATAAGGTGAGGTTGAAAATGTGTTGGAGAACACTACATAGCTGGAGAGCACAGGTTTTCAGCACCCTTGGGCTGATTCCATCTGGCCCTGCAGTCTTTGTGGGGTGAAGTCTGTTCAGCTGTCTCCTCACCTGATCTGCTGAGATGGACATCACTTGGGTGGTGGCTGAGTTGTGTGGGGGAGGCACTAAGGAAGCTGTAGTAAAATGCAGGGGGTTCTGAGGCTCAGCCTGGAATCTGTTGAAAAATGTATTAAATTTGTTGGCCCGATCCTCAGTCCCGTCAGTTACCCGGCTACTGGACTTGTAGCCAGTTATGCTCCTCATGCCCCTCAAGACCTCCCTAATGTTGTTATTCTGAAGGCTTTGTTACAGTTTCCTCCTATAAGCCTCCTTTCCCTCCCTGATCCTGACAGACAGCAGTCTCTGGACCCTCTTTGCTGCCTCCCTGTCACCAGACCTGAATGCTGCCTTCTTGTCATTCAGGACGGCTTTGATACCCTTGGTGACCCAGGGCTTCTTGTTGGGAAAGCAGCAGATAGTTTTTGTGGGCACATGGTTGTCCACACAGACTTTATCACTGAGTACATTAATTTCTGTCAGTCCATCAATATTCTCACCATGAGGCTCACAGAGAGTCTGTCCACCTTTTTACGGTTTAAATGGTGGCAGGTTGCCTCTGAACCAAAGGTGTGTACTGTGGGAGGAGACGTACCAGGTTGTGATCTGACCTGTTCAGAGGGGAGAGGGCGGTGGAGTTGTAGGTCTTTTTAACATTAGCATATATCAGGTCCAGTGTCCTCTCGCCCCTGGTGGGACAGCTCACAAACTGGGTAAATGTAGGAAGTGTCTTATTTAGGGTGGCGTGATTAAAGTCTCCAGAGATTATAAAGAAGGCATCAGGGTGTCTGGTCTGCAGACTGGTTGTGACCGTCTGTATGACATCACACGCTGCAGCCACGTTAGCGAACGGAAGAATGTAAATGGCGATTAATATAGTGTGTGAAAACTCTCTTGTTAAATAATATGGACGGAGCCCCACAGCCAGCAGCTCAATGTCGGGGCTACAAACACGCTCTTTCACAGTGACATGACCAGGATGACACCACCTGTTGTTAACAAAAACGGCCAGACCCCCCTTCTCTCCTCTTACCGCTCTCCTGCCGGTTCCTGTCAGCCCGCACAGAGCTGAACCCGTCTATAGCAACACAGGAGTCAGGGAGATCATCATGCAGCCATGTCTCTGTGAAACACATCAGACTACACTCTCCATTTTCTCCTTCCTCACCAGAGCTGTCAGTTCGTCCATCTTATGGTCCAGTGACCTCACATTGCCCTTAATCAGAGAGGCTTATATCTCCTCAATTCAATTCAAGTTTATTTATATAGCACCAAATCACAACAAAAGTCATCTCAAGGCATTTTACACTGTAAGGTTTAAGACCTTACAATACAACTAAATAATAAGGAAAACCCAATAAAAAGCCCCTTGAGCAAGCACTAGGCAACAGTGGAGAGGAAAAACTTCCTTTCTAAGAAAGGAAGAAACCTCCAGCAGAACCAGGCTCAAGGTGGCCGGCCATCTGCCTCAGCCGGTTGGGGTGAGTGGAAAGAAAGAGACAACGAGAGAAAAGAACAGCAGCTCACACAACCAATAACAACAACAACAACAAGGAACAGGCAGGCAGATCCTCACTTTGTCTGTTCATATCTCTTAATTTCTCTGTTCTTTATTTCCTCCTCGCTGTTTTCTGCCTCCCTTGCATCCGCTCGTTGTCCTCCTTCTGATCTCATCGGGAATGTTTAAAGTCCCGGACAAAGTCAAATCATTTACACCAGTGGTCCTCAGTGCGATCAACTCATCCCACGTGTAAACAAAGGAGCCGGCTCCATGGTGATGGAGCAGCTGCTGTGCACCGGAGGAATTATTCGGAGGAATGAAAGTATGATTCCAAAAGTAAAAATGGAGGTAAAAACTCCTTGAACAACATGATCAGAGAGGGTATAACTCAATTTCCAAATCTGTTACTTATCTACATGAAAAAAAATGAATGCGCCTGCACATAACTTTATACTTTGATGTATGATGTATGGATGTATTTTATGAGGAGGCTGAGATCCTTCAATGTCTGCAGCACCATGCTGTGGATGTTCTACATCTCTGTGGTGGCGAGTGTCATCTTCTATGCTGTTGTCTGCTAGGGCAGCAACATGAAGGTGGCAGACACTAACAGACTAAACAAACTGATAAGGAGGTTTGGCTCTGTTCTGGGGGTGGAGTTGGACCCTCTACATGTTGTAGCTAAGAGAAAGATACTGCCCAAACTCCTCCCAATCCTGGACAATCCCTCCCCCCCACTACACAGCTGGCTGGACAGAGGAGCACATCAGTCTGACAACATGCCCACCATGAAGTGAAGAAGTTTGGGGACGCATGGGGCGGAGGATAAAACCCCTGGAAGTTAATTAACCTGATTAATTAATGATGGTGATGGTGATGCTCTTAGGCATATAAGCAGGATTGGGGTGCAGCACAGCTGCGCTTAAATCCTCCTGGATCCGCAAGCATGCAAGAGAAAAAGAGAGCGTGGAGAGATCAGTGACTCTCTTTGCCAATGACAAAGCTAACAGCAGAGCTATTTTTCCAGATAAAAGTTTAAGGGAAACTCAGTCTAGTGGCTCAAAAGGACATGCAACCAGAGCTCGCAGCACCAGAGCTAGGTCCCTCCTGAGGGAACAGTGTGCGTGTACAGGACATTGTCTTTTCACTCCTCTCAGAAAACGCTTAAGGAGAGAATGAGTGAATGAATGAATGAAATAGCTGCCACATAAACCTTAATGGTGCTGAAAGCCAAATCCCTGTCCAGTAACAGTTGGAGAAAAGGCAAAACCGCAGAAAGCAGGCAGAAGGACAGAGACCTTTCTCTCCGTGCACCACTGCTGAAAAGCTGACCATTTCACAGCATAGGAAGCTGTTGTGGAAGCAGCTTGAGCCCTTTGTATCGTTAGTTATGTAGCAACCAGGTTTAGGGAAAAAAACTCTCCAGACGTTCCCTCTCAATGGCTAGGCCTACAGGCGCTGACCAATGACTGGAAAACTCCTGATTACCCCTCCTGCCTGAGAAAATGCATCTCCGCTCCATGACTGGGCTACCAGTGTCCTCTGCAGGCTAGAAACTAGGACGCTATTAGAATCGCTTCCAGCTCCTCCTCACTGATCTTCGTCCAGGAACAGCGGGATCAGTGTCAGAGGGGGAAAAGCATACAGGAGATGTATGGGCCATGGGCGATGTGCAGATGTGTCCACCCCCAGTGGTGGACAGCCTCGGGATCTTAGAGAAAACCACAGCAGGCACTGCATGCTGTGAATAGATCCACTTTGGCCCAGCCAAACCTGCTCCAGATCTGCAATTTCAGATCTGTACACTTTCACTTTCCACACAGTGAGCAGTTCCAGCTTGTTTATGTGGAGAGAAACTTGGACTGGCCTCTCACAGTCTGAGAGAGACATGCCCTGCCCCACCCAGTTTCACCATCTGCTGAAGCACTTCCTCTCGAGACCACGCCAGCAGCAGGAGATCATCCAGATAAAACAGCACTCACATCCTTGCTCTGCACAGCAGCTCCAATGTGGTCTCCTCACACTTGGAGTACATACGAGGAGAGAGAGAGTAACTGAAGGGGAGACGGTTGTATTGGTACCATACCCCCTGAAAAGAGAAGCGTAGAAATTTCTGGTGCTGGGGAATGATAGGGACATAAAAAAATAAGCGTCCATCAGATTGATGGATGTGAACCAATCATGCAGTTCAAACACAGTGCATAACCTGCTTGATTGTCAGCATGTTAAAACGCTGTTCAATTCAATTCAACTAAAATAATACAGAAAACCCTACAAATCCCCCCTGACACACATAACAAAGTAAGCAATAAAAATACTGGTTTCATACAATATTCACCCACTGGCCACTTTCTTAGGTATATTTGTACAATCTAATGCAATCCAATACATCAGATCTGCCATGAAGTCTACTTTAACAAGGTAGAAAGTGTTTAACTTGAAAGGTAAAGCCCCTCCCCATCATCAGGGCATTGCAGCAAACGAGACCATCATTTGGATTGCATATTCACAAAGGGAGGATCTGATCTTTCTGATGTTGTATAGATAGATAGATAGATACATAGATAGATACTTCAGAATTTTTCCCTGGGGATCAATAGAGTTGCAGCAGCCATTACTCAGAAAAAAACTAGAACATGCAGTAACAGAAGATCTACACACTAACATTACACAAAACACATTACAAAGAATAGCACAAGTACACACAAACAAGTACACACATTGTACAGGGTGTACAACTACACCTTGTACAATGACTCTCTGTCAGTTGGCATGAATGTCTTCATGTACCTTTTCTTGTTGAAGCAGACTTGAGGAAGTCCATAAATTGAACTGCTCTGCTGTTTGACCAACAGGATGTGGAGAGGATGTGAGCTGTTCTCTATGATGTTCAGCAGTTTGTGCAGTATCCTTCTCTTCACCACATGCTCTAAAGGTTCCAGAAAAGTTCCCAGCACAAGGCGAGCCTTCCTGATCAGTTTATTCACTCTGTAGTTTCTCTGGTTCAGATGTTGGTGCCTCAGCAGACAGCAGCAAATAATACTGCACAGGCTACAACAGACCAATAAAAGATCTGCAGCATCTTGTTGCACACATTAAAGGACCTGAGCTTCCTTAGGAAGTAGAGTCTACCCTGTCCCTTCCTGTACACAGCCTCAGTGTTGCACTTCCTGTCCAGACTATTGTAGAGGAAAACTCCCATTTGTATTTGTACCTCTTCACCACCTCCACCTTTTCTCCATGAAACCTCCAGGAGCAAATCTTCAGTGGCCATCTGCTGCCCACCTTGTGGGAAGAAAGTCTTTCCAGTCTTTAGGATATGAAGGCGCTTGATCATTAAGTGCTTTATATTTATTTATAAACCACTTTAAATAGAACAGCAAAGACTGACCAAATTTCTTTGCATCTAGTAATAATCTAATTAATCTTGGAGTTATCTTTGATCAGGATATTTCCTTTAATTTATACATAAAAGAAATCGCCTTCTACCACCGGAGGAATCATGTCTCAAAGTGATACTGAAACACAAGTTCATGCATTTGTTACTTCTAGACTGAACAGCTTATATTCCCTACTAATAGGTTGTCCTTGTAACTCCTTATAAAGCCTACAGCTAATCCAAATTTTCATGTTCTGATTGACTGAACACATCTGATCCAGGTAATCAGCTGTGGGTAGGGCAAGGAGAGTTGGTATTGAAGAATCCAAGCCCTGTTTTGTTTTCCAAGTCTGAGAATGCATGATCTGTGTTATTAGGTTATGACACAATAGTAACATTGCATTTGCTGTAAACTGTCCGATGTGAATACATGATACATGCAGCTTTGCACAAAATCTTAATTTCCATAAAGAGAATTACCTGTAATCATAAAAGTTGATTGTAGTATGACAAAGCTGTAAATACCCATAGTAGCATAGAGCTCAGTTTATACAGTTGTCAACTTGCTACATGCTGAAATGAACTGAAACCCTGTCATGTATGTTCAGCTGTCCAAAACAACAATATCCCAAAGCGGATCAATAAAGTATGTCATTATTATTGTTTTTTTTTACTAGTTTAAAAATATTGTCTTTATTGACATTTAAGTTTTGGTTTGTTTTTTTTATTGGTAATAGATTTTGGTAATTGGAATTGCAAATAGTATATATTATATATATATATATACTTATTTTTTCTTGCAACTGCATTTGAACTAGTAATGTAACGAGTACAGCAGTGCTTTTATCCTGTTTTAAAAACTGCCCCCCTACTTCACAGTCCACAGAGAGACAAGGACAGTGAATGCAACATTTAGAGCTCTCAAGTGACATTTCTTTCAGTAGTATCTTTGTGTGTCAGTACAACAGGATGGCTAACGTTCTCAGACAACAGCCTCTCATGAAGGACCAGTATAACACAGGTATGAGTAAAGCCATTATTCACTTTCCTTTATATTCCACTGCATTATGTGAAGTATAATGACCTATTTAACCTATGACCTTTTTAAATTTAAACATGTTTAGCCAAATAAAGAAAGAAAAAGGAAAAAAATGTGCACATTTTTATAGTTTGGCATTTTTATTTGAATTTATTGTTCTGTGTACTACTGAGTATTGTCTCTACTTACTTCTCTGTATCAGTAATTATTATTGCATTAAACTGTAGCTTTCTTTCATACAGCCTTTAGCCTACAGTCTTGACCACAGTTGACTGTAATTGCTAGATTTTAGACACTTTGTCAGTTTTTATTAGTGTATACTTACACCATTTTATTTGTCCTGCCCCATTCCTTTTGTTTTTCAGTGAACTAGATGTTAATTTCGGCTATGAATCTCAGACAAACAACACAGTGGCAGTTCCACAATGAATCATCTACATAGCCTGATTCACTGATAGGATAAATTTTTAATGTCTACTGGAACTATCGGTTTCCACACAAGCATGTCTCTATTTCACCAGTTCTCTGATTTCAGTCTCTCAGCTCAGGATGCTTACTCTTCATAATCTGGTACCTCTCCACCCAGCACAAAGAATGCTGGGGCAAGATAAGAGAATTTCTAACTTAGATAAAATACCTTTAAATTTATTTAGTTAAGATATTAATATTAGAATTATTTCTCAATACCACAGGGGAAATTTATTTAACAACAACCATACCAAAGCTACAACAAAGCCACAACATAACAAAGTTATGACTGAATGAAAAATATTCTGCACTCATATCTCATTAAACGAACACACTTCTCCTGATAGTGCTTTGCTTTGCTTTAGTTTTTGCTCCTTAACTTAGAGTTTTGCTTGTTTTGTACCTCACTTGTAAGTCGCTTTGGATAAAAGCATCTGCCAAATGACTAAATGTAAATGTAAATGTAAATGACAAGAAAGCAATTGGGATTATCTTGCCTCTGAGATTACGGGCCAACAGTTTCAAGAGTTTATCGGGTCATCTAAGTTCTGCTCTGTTTTATGTAAATCACATATCTGATGATTATATATCATAATCCACAGAGTGTTAAATTGTATTAGTCCATGTGTATTGGCCTCATCTCATAGGAGACATGCAGTTCACAGACACATTACACACAGGCACTTACACGCTGACACTTGCACATCCCCACATCCATTACACACATATTCTGACACACAAATATTTGGGCACTTTCTAGGAACACCCTGACCCTGGAAGGCTGAACACACGAACACACTGGAACACACACACACACAAAACATCCTGCAAAAACATGTTTACTTAAATACTCACAGAACATTATGACTTGTTAGCAAAACATATTGGATGTCTTACCTTGACCTGTGTGGAATGGGATCTGTGTCTGTGACAACAGCTGCACACAGTACAGAGTGGGAGTACAAGAAAGGAGAAGAGTGTTTGCCCAGGAATAGTGGTCAGGGAGGATAAGTATTCCAAATTTGGTAAACTCCAGGGATGATGGATTTCGGCTAATGCTGGAGACAAAGAAGCTGAGGGGATGATATTTAGGAGGGCAGAGAGAGAGAGTGGGGGAGGGCTCGCTCAGCTGCTGTGGTATTAACACCTTCAGTTTGGCCAGTCAAGGTGACTCGGTTTCTTGACTGTTTTATTGTATCACTATAGAATAAATGTATCACTGAACTATATTAAGTTGTCTGGGTAATTTCTGTAACCACTACAGAAAGCTTGGCGTCACAAATTGCAGGTAGGACACTGAATTGGATCCAGAACGGCTTGTGGATGACATTCCTCAGACCAGATAGACAGAGAGTGGCCACTCGAGGTAGGATGAAATCTGATTCTTTTTGAGAGACAGAGAATAGTTTATTTCAAACAAACAAAAAAATCTAAAAAAGAAACTGTACCTTCTGTTCTGTGGAGTGTTGTTCTGATGCCGGTAAGAAAATTTATAAACTATTATGATAGCTTAAGAATTCAATCCAAAACAGTGTTCCTCCAAGGACCTGTGTTCAGGGGAACCTCTAAACAGTCAGGAGATGAACTGGTGCCAATACCAACACTGATTCAGATATGTAGCTGTTACTAACAACTGTGATTTATTTTAATATATTAATAAAGCACAGCTGATTGACCACTACATTTTTAAAGAGTGTGTGTGAGTTATCCACGTTTGGCAGATTACCATAGTATGGGCTTGTGTAGGATAACATGTGAACTAAAGTTATTATAAAGTGAACGCTGTGAAGTGCATTGATCTAGATTGTCATGGGTTTTTACAGACGTTTCAGCCCAAGTGGGAAATTAATAAAGCTAAATTTCCTTTTTTGTTTTTAGAAAGTAAAAGTAAAGGTTGAGCACAGTGACAGTGAGTGTCTGTACTAGATCTAGATCCTTGTGTGGCTCCTGGGCATAGAAAATGGCTGAAATATTGATGTAATGAGAAAGTGTGAAAGTGAAGGTGTTGTGAGAGCAGTTAATGGCAGATTTCTTGTTATAACTATACATAGACTATACAAGCTGTATATAAGCGCAGGTGTTATGAAATGTTCTTATATGCTGGATAACAAGCTGAAGCTGTTTATGTTGTAATTGTGTTTGGTACTATAAGCATGGTCTGTGTTGTTTTGACTCTGGCAGCTCCCGACAGGGGAGAGTGTCATAGCATCTCTTTTTCTTGTCTCCCTTGCTCTGAGAGAAGGGGGGTTTGTTAGCGCACATTGTGTGACTGTCAGGAATTCTCATAGTCTGGGGAGAGCAAGCTGTTGGAGCAAAACGTGAATCTGGTTGTCATAGAATTAATTGACTGTTGAAATTGGGGTTTTTGGGTGTGGTCTTTCATTTGCTGTGGATGGCTCTGTTGGGCTCCTTGCTGCTGTGTGCTCAGCTTGATGGTTGAAAGTAAACTGAAGTTGCTTCTGAGCTGGGGAAAAAAAAAAAAAACGTGGAAGACGTAGAGACACAACATATCTATTCATGAATACAGATTAACAATAGAAGGTATACTGTGGCATACATTAAATAGTTGGAAAGTACTTAAAATCCTACTCTTCTGATGTTTAAGCTTAATAAAGAGTTTTCAAAATAATTAAAGTTGTGCTTTGCTGCAGTGATACTTATTTTGCAGTATCCAACTGTTTGAATTGAACTGTTTGCATTTTCCTTATATCTATTATTGCAATAGTTGCACTAATTAAATATTTTAATTTATCATTCTTAAGTTGTTCATTTGTTCAAACTACTAATTTTGTGACATAGTATACTTAAGCTAACTACATATACACATATTAATACTGTTGTGTTACACATAAAAAAGAAATCATGGGGTGAGAGTAAGAGCCTGTCTTCAGTAATGGTGCTTGGGGAAAAGAATACTCTTTTAGCAGATTTTTTTTAGCAGGAGTAAGAGAACTGAAAAGAATGCATCATGCTGGCCTTCAGAGGGAATATTCGGCGTAGCCCCGACTGGACTGTTGTCCTTACTGATCCTTGAAGCTCACTATGGAATAAATGTACCACTGAACTATATTAAGTTGTCTAGGTAATTTCTGTAACCACTACGCTATTAACATTACTTGCAGGCTTGCTCATATTTTAGGTGTTACTTGTCCACTTGCCTTAAATGTAAAGTATTTTTCCAAACAACATTCCTGCTGTTTTCTTTGTCAAGCAAAACAGGAGACCCATTATGTGCTAACGCCATAGCAAAACCCTCACTACACTATGGTAGGCACTATATTGTGCCTAACTTAACATTGTAACTGGACAGACAAAGAGACCTCTCTAGCCTAGTGTTTCCTTAACTCTCAACTGTACTTACTTGCAATGAATGTCTTTACAAACAAAATGATATCCATTAGAGATCAGACCCTCCCTGCAACTGGCACGGGACAAATGTAGAGCTGTTGTAAATCCAAGTGCATCTACAACAGCTCTACATTTGTCTTATTTAGGCTGCTTCTTCACTATTTATCATGCTGAATTCATTTTGGTAATAAATTAATCTAAACCATCAACCATATGTCCCTTAGACCCCATCCTGACTTGGCTGCTCTAGATGTTTTACATTCAATCAGCATGTTCATATTAGATCAGATCAACCTATCTTTACTCGCAGTCAGTGTACCTCAGGCCTTTAAGTTGTCCTTGGAAAAGCAATGACCACCTGTGCACAAGTAATCTATGGTTTTGTTTTTATTTTCCCCCTTTTTTTGTTTTGTTAGTTACTTGTTCCTGTTCTGTCCCTCTTGGCTCTGTCTGTCCTGATTACTCTGACCTGAGATTCTGGGACATGACTCTGATTTTGGATTGTGGATAATGGACACTGTTTTTTGAAATATTTGCATATTGATTCAAAACTGACCTCCTGATCTATCTGCTCTGTTCTGGAGAATTCTGTCTGTCTGTTTACCTGATCTGATCCCGACTGTTTCTGGAGGACTGTGTCTTCATTGTTCTTTGCTTTTGAGATCTTTGTGATAGAATCCATCTTGTCTGATGGCCAGCTTGTGTTTACTAGCCTGAACTTCTTATGTCATTACTTTAGAGAATTTAGTTTTTTCACTTTTATTTTTCATAGTTTTTTTTCTAGTGAGCATTTCTTGCAGTTGGTTTGATTTTCTGTTCAGTTTCCATTCTTTGTACATAAACTGTATAACTATTAAACCTCATCCTACATACATAATTTGAATCTGAATTCATCTACTCTGTTGGTACAACCCCCACATAACCTGTATGAAGATGTTGAGCTTCTCTTTAGGAGTGACAAGAATGGACAGAATTAGGAATGAGCACATCAGAGGGACCGCTCAGGTTGGCTGTGTTAGGGACAATGTCAGAGAGGCCAGACTGAGAAATGGACATATGCAGAGGAGGGATAGCGGTTATATTGGTAGTAGGATGTTAGTAGTAGGATGACAAGGTCAAGAGGAAGGCCAAAGAGGAGATATATGTATGTAAGAAAAAAAGGGCTTGAAGTTAATTGGTGTGATGCCCAGGATAGAGTTAGATGGAATGAAATGATTCGCTGTGGCGACCCCTATGGGAACAGCTGTAAGCTGAAGAAAAACATTTAGAGTACATTATAGAAATGGCACAGGTGAAAGTCAAAAACAATCTACTATAAGCTTCAGACAATGGACTTCTCTCTTTACTCGTCTCATTATTTCTTAGTGCTACCTTCAATCCCTTCACACTATCACGTTATATTACACAGTCTGGAACATGTCATTGCAATTTAAGCAACAGCACTAGGTTGGTTTAAATCTTATCTGAAAGAGTTCTGTTTATTTTAACAGGTTTTCTATGCATATAAAAGTTAGTCATTTGCGTTCCCATAAGCAATATTTCAAACCTGAGACAGTTTGCTCACAAGGAGTTGGCCAAAAGACCTGTTGACAGGTGCAGTCTCATTAAGAGTTATAGAAAAAGCTTGACTGCAGTAATTGCGTCAAAAGGTTGTGCAACATAATATTGCTGCAAGGCGCTACCGGTTTTCCCACTGCTGCTGTGTGAGATTGATTACTTCTGTTTTTGGTCTGTTTGACTTTTAATTAAAGTGTGCATTTTCTGTCATCATACAAAGCATTAGTCATTTCCAAATTAGACTTATCTATGCAGTCATTTTTGGTCACTGTACAACTGTTTTGTTTAAATGATTTCAGCTTTTG
Source organism: Helostoma temminkii (assembly GCA_900302695.1). Classification (NCBI taxonomy): domain Eukaryota; kingdom Metazoa; phylum Chordata; class Actinopteri; order Anabantiformes; family Helostomatidae; genus Helostoma; species Helostoma temminkii. The sequence continues at coordinate 21,317 of OMLM01019794.1, read as the reverse complement.
TCTGTTTGTTAGCTTAGCTTTTTGTTGATCTTTTAGAATTTATTGCTGCTGCTGCTGCTGCTGCTGCTGCTATCTTCCACTGTAAATTATGACTATGGCTTGAGTTGATTGTTTTAACCGGTTGCTTGCAGAGACAACCTGTCTGCAAGAAGACATGTCCTGGTTTGTGGCCCTTTTCTCAACTGTAAACCAGTTTTTGTGCCTTGCTGGCCCTGTGTCTATCTCATAGGGTTGCATGCTACTTCTGACTCCGCGGAGGGGGGTAAACAAACCACTTCAGTGATAGGAGACTCCATATTCCTCACTTAGCTTCCCTCCATTTGCTCCCTGTCAGAGTCAAATCCTCTCCCTCTAACTCTCCCTCCCTCTCCCCCTCTCCCTCTCCAGTGGTTCAACAGAAGCATTTTAAAATACAAAAGCTAAAGTTTATTTTCAGTAATTTTTATTATTATTACTACATTTGTCCCTTTCACGTTATTTCAGTGACCATTGTGAGAAAGGTACCAACAATTGTGTCCATCACTAGGAATTAATGAATTAATTCCTTAATTCCTCTTAGGAATGTGTCTTGTAGTGGACAGAGGGATGTCTTTCATTAAGAAATCTTTGTTGAAACCAATGAAAAATCAGTCTGGACCTTAGCTCAATTAAAGCAACTTGACCAAGACCTCCTGGACTTTGGATGACTTCCTGTCATAAGACTATATTTTAGATAGATAGAACACCTTTAAAACATCTTACAAAGCAATTATAAAATATTATGGAAAATAATTATAGACAAAAAAGTTTAAATTACTGTAACAAATTCAGTATATGGGTTTGCAGCCAATAAATGGATTTATGGTTTCATTTACAAATGCAGACATTTAATATGTAATGTTATCAATGTGATCAGCTAAAATGTTACACCATACCATGGCAATACACCCGTACCCAATTTTTCACCAAAGAATCATGGTAATTTAAGGTTTTTAAAATTGTGCCTGTCCTCTTTTGTGAATGTGATTAAGATAATACTTTAATGATCCCAAACAGGCAAATTCACAGTCTTACTGTCTTTTGGCAGTGGGCACAAAAGACCATCCTATTCTCTGCCACAGCCTCCAGACTGTCCATGCTCATCCACTTTGTTGCAGAGTGATCTCACGTTGCTCATTTTATGTCGGATGTTCCTGGAGCCACTCTTTTAGTTTGGGGGTTGGTTGGTATTTGGGCAGTGACAGAATTTTTATGATTTTTCCTTTATACACCAGCACAATTGAAATAAAACATCTTCAAAATGTTGACTTTTAGCTTTATTTTAAGATGATTCACAAAATGAGTTACAGTCATTTAAACAGAATACCTCAATTTTAGGGAGGGGGTCAATTGTATTTTGGAAGTTGACTTTTAAGTTAAGGTGTGGTCCATTTTGTCACTACTTCAAGACAAATGATGTAGATAAAAGATCTGGAGTTGATATCCAGCATTAAAATGGCATTTGGTACCTTGCTGATTGGAGCCAACAATATTTTCATATTGTTCTGCCAAGCATAAGTCCTTGGAGGAGAACCAATTTGGAAAATTTCAATTAAAATTTGATTGTCGGCATCAAAGCTGCATCCCACAGAACAGTTATCACAGTTTCTCTTGTTTAAGCAGGAAAAAAGGTTCCCGCTCCAGTGCATTGTCTGTGCATCTGGTCTAAGGACACAGTCCATGATGCCGTATATCAGTCCAAATCAAATTCCTACCTATCCTTTTTGTGACGCCAAGTTTTCTGTAGTAGTTACAGAAAACTTTGAGACCTCCCTAGTTTGGGACCAGCCTGTTACAGGACCAAAAGTTTTTTTGTTTTCTTCAGTCCACTACAATACAGATTTTTAAGAATGAAATTATTTTTAAAAGTCCATGTTCTCAGTACATATTCTTGGTAAAACTGGAATATGACAAAGAAAGTATGATATCATTGTTTTAAATAAAAGCAATATATTTGTGGGTAATTTCTTCACTGTTTTTCCATGTATTTTATTTTGTATTAACATTTAACTTAAACACTATAAACTGTGTAGGTTTGGCTATAATATTCCATCAATTAATTTAATATCCTTATTAATAAATATTTTTATACAAAAGTCTAAGCAAGAGGGTTTATGGGCATCTATTATGTAGTTGCAGGGATACGTTTTTGAAGCAAATACAGCACACCAGGTTTGTTTGCCTTACTACATTTGTCTATACTGAACATTTTATTACAACACTGAAGTCTAAACAAGACACTTTCTCTCACTTGCTGTGTGGCTGCTTGTGTTTTATGTTCATTGCAGCAGAAGCTGCTGTTGTTCCTCTAGCATGCTGCTCACTGTGTTGGCATAACATTAGATCCAGAGGCTCAACAGGTGATTCTGGTGTGAGTGAAGCCCGATCTCCTGTACATATGTGTCACTTTTGCCAAACATGTTAGTTTAACATTTAATTCATGAAATCATCCAAGACCTTTCTCCTAAAAAATATCCTGGACACACATAAACATTATTTCACATTTGTTTTCATAACTCTGTATTTATGTTAACTTCTTCAGACAGCATGGTTGATGACTCTGAGATTTGAAATTACTTATACATTCCTATGCAACTAAACTGTAATGAGAAATATGATTGGTGGAAAATGTACGTGTGAGTAAAGATACATTTACACAGAGAAATGGAAACCATTTAAAATGATTTGTGGGTGGCTACATTTGATCTTAATATCTGATTTATTGATTAGAAATGATGTAATCATACAGAAAAAAATATGAAATAATATGCAAATTCTGGTACTTTCAAATACTAAATTAAAACTCGTTACTACCCATCTCTGGTCCTTAATCAGCGCAAATGCCAGTCTAGAATTTTGCCTAGGTTATTCTCACCAATATAAGATAGCAATGTACTTTGCATAGGTTTCCAAACTGTAGTAAGAAAATTATATTACAAAAATGTAAGATACATAAACAATTTATGTATCTGGTGCATTCTTCCTTTCTGTCAGCTTGGCGACATGAAATCACCAGTAGAATAGAATCACAGTAGAATCAATGTATCTTCTGCTAACGGTTGTCAATTCATATTCATAGAGAATGAAACCAAGCAAAAATTGGCACTTTTTAAACTGTACTTATATTAATATTTCATATTTACAAGTTTACAAAATTTTTTTTGTATATTTTATTAATTTATTCACAACCTTAAATATACACCCATTTATTTAAATTCAATTATCTTTTTTAAAAATTACCTTACGTCATAATATTGACTCAACTGTCAGGCAGATTCATCAAACTGATGATTTAATAGTGCTTTGATGTGTTTGACATGTTTATATATAATTTATTTGTCAGATAATGAAGCCAAATCTGAAGCCTGTTCAAGTCAGTCAAACCCCAAAAAGACATTCAGGAGCCACAACAAGCTTCACAAGGAACTTCTACTGGCCCACAAGAGGTAGGTACTATACAGGACAGACACAATTGTAAAGACCTCTCTAACATATGAATTGGCAAACTAGATAATACAGACAAAATTGTTGGTACCTTTCTGTTAAAAAAAGGAAAAATTGCAATGCTCACTGAAATAATGTGAAACTCAAAAGTAATAATGAATAACTGTATACTGAAAATTAAGTAATGAAAATGAGACATTGCTTTTGAATTCAACAGAAACATTTTAAAAACAAATTAATAAAACTGGCCTGGGTGAAAATAATGGTACCCCTAGAAAAGACTAAATCTAATCTGATAATAGAGATAGTGTTAAACTAAACTGTGTCCCGCAATTAGCATTAGTGTCTTCAAACATGTAATCAGTCATTCTGCCTATTTAGAGGGTGAAAAATAGTCACTGTGCTGTTTGGTATTGTGGTGTGTACCACACTGAACATGGACTACAGAAAGCTAAGGAGAGAGTTGTCTCAGGAGATTTAAAAGAAAATTATAGACAAGCACATTAACGGTAAATGCGATAAGACCATCTCCAAGCAGCTGGATGTTCCTGTGACCACAGTTGCACATTTTATTCAGAAGTTTAAGATTCACAGGACTTTAGCCAACCTCCCTGGACGTGGAGAAAAATTGCTAACAAATTGAAGAGATGAATAATGTGAATGTTAACCAGATCAACTTTCAAAGAGAGTAGAGGTGAACTCCAAGGTCAAGGTACCTCACACCATCTGTCGCTGTTTGAGTCAAAGTGGACTTAATAGAAGTTGACCGAAGAGGACTCCACTGTTGAGAGTGCAAAAATGCATACTGAGAAACTTTAAGTCTAGGGAATGTTCAATAAATTTGACAGATGAGAAAAAAACTGAATTTTTTTGGAAAGTCACATAAGCTTTATTCTCACAGATGCAAAAATGAAGCATACAAAGAAAAGTACACTGTACCCAATGTGAGGAAGCTCAGTTATGTTCTGGGGGTGCTTTACTGCAACTGGCACAGGGTTTCTTGAATTTATGCAGTGTACAATGAAATCTCAAGTGAATTCTGCATTCTGGAGCAAAATGCACTGCCCAGTGTCAGAAAGCTTGGTCTCTGTCTGAGGTCATGGGTCTTTCAACTGGAATTTTTGTGGAAAAAAGATGAAACATGCAGTTTGGAGAAGGCACCCTTCAAACCTGAGACAGCTGGAGGTTGTTTCACTAGTTTGTAATGTTTCTGTTAAACCACAATTAAAAAGCAATGTATGATTTTCATTAGTTAATTTTCAGTAAATTTAAATGTATTAATTTTGTTAGTTTCACTTTATTTCAGTGAGCATTGCAAGTTTTTCTTTCTTTAACAGAAGGGAACCAACAATTTTGTCTGTGTCTGTTCTTTTAGATTATGGCCTGTGCATGCGTTGCAATTAAACCAAATACACACGGTACTTTTTTCTTTAACAAAGCGAAAGCAAACTTCACAATCACCTAAATCAATTTAATGCACTTGTTCCTTGAAGTTTCTATCATAAAAAAAAACATGCTACAAATCCATTTAGTACAGCGTTTTGACAATATATGGTAATGTGGTTTATGTGGAACAAGTGTGTAAGAAGCACCTATTTAGATTAGATCACTCATCTACTTACTCTGTTATTTGGGTATTTGGGTATTTTTTGTGTTTTAATAGGCAGATGAATTACATTTTATTACGATTATATTTAAATAGGAACAAACTGCCTAACCTTAGGCACAACACATCAACAATGCTACACCACTTTTTCACAATTATGGACGTTCTGGCACAGCGCAATACAAACCCGGTAAGAGATGCAAATGATGGCACCTCAGAGATCCCCTCTTGTGTTTTTGCTGCTTTTGCTTGATTGTCATGGATTTTCCTTTTCAACTTGTAACGTCTTCTTTAATGAATGAGGCAAAAGGAAGCAAAAGTGAGGTTAGGTTTTATTGACCAAGCAGTCAAAAACCAAGACAGTCATTCAAATGAAATCTAAAAACCTAAGGTGGTTACATTGCTTTTATTATTTTATGTTTTGACACTATTATTTCTGGTAATTCTTTCAGAATCTATACCTAGGTCAATATAATAATGCTGTTAGCTTGATTAGCTTGCATTATTTCCTTATGTTTTAGTTTCATTTTTTTAAAACAGTGTTTATGGTTGCGTAATCTCATACTCCAAATGCTCTCTTCATTCCCACAGTAGATTCCCAGTACAGGCCTCTAGCCACCTGCTCATTAGAGGCTTGCCTATGCTACGCTGCAAATGATCTTGGAGTCTCTCACATCTCAGGTGAAACCATAACCACTCCCTTGTTTACCAAACGTCTAAGGCTAGGGAGAGTCCTAGATCACAGGCAGATGCGTTGTAGCCAAAAGACCTATCAGACCATCCAGCTCTAGCTGGTCTATCTTTTGCTATCTTAGGGTAAACCTCTACATGATTACATGATTGAGGAGAAAACTCCAGGATGCATATTTACATCTAACTTAATCCAAAGAATTGTTGTCAATGATGATCTTATTTAAATCACATTCTAGATCTGTCATGCAAAAATTTCTGAAACTTCAGAAATTCTTATTCTGATGATTATATGTTTCAGATTTTCAGTCTCAGTACAGGATTTTGCAGATCTGTCATGCAAATCCATGGTAGGGTAATAACTTGCGTCATTCTTAAAGGCCACCTATGTGATCTTGGTCAGGTCTGGTTACTATGTAATCAGACTTTGGCTGGTTGGTTGTTGTTACTGTGTCATCATTGTCGTTTTCTGTTATCAGTGGCCGAAAGGGCAGGAGGCTAGACCCTTGCAAGGTCAAGTGATAGGCTTCCACTTGACCTTTGTAAGATAAGATAAGTTTATTCATCATATGCACAATTGCAATATGCACATGATGGGAGTAGTGAGAAGACGGAGAGTGACTAGGGTGTGTGGGTTGGTTAAGGATCTTCTTAGCCTTTGACTTGCAGCATTGGATGTAGATGTCCTGCAGGTTAAGGAGGGTGGTTCTGATGGTGCGTTCAGCTGAACGGACCACCCTTTTAAGGACTAAGAGGTCTTGCTTAGTGCAGATTCCCATCCAAGTGGTTAATCTTCTACACAAGATGCTCTCGATGGTGCCAGTGTAAAAGAGCTCTTTCTGCTTTACATTTCTCTAGCTCCTACTTTTTTATTAAAAACAAGGCCTCAAAAACAAGGCTTGTTTGTGCTTTCAATTCTCTAACAGTTGTCATCAGAGACGCTACAGTGTTCTTGTGACATTGGTTACTGGCTGCATGTCATAGCTGCCTTCCCTTTGTTTTGAGCAAGGTCATAGCTTAATCAAAGGCTGAGATAAAAGCCAAATCCAGTTGTGACAATGGCATCCATGTCAGCATCAACTCAGTCACCTTTTGAGATGCCATGTACTCTCTCCAATTATTCTCATCACATTCCTCTTTTCCCAGGTCGTTGAATTTTGTCCAGGGCTTATCCTGATAAAGTTCCTGCTCCTGGATCCATCTCCATCCCATAGGCATTCTGCAACATGGCGGATGTTGTAGACCATGCTAGAGTAGGCTGTTGCAACTGCGTCACCTAGTATTCTTGTTCTTGGTATGGTGGGGGCTGTTGCTTATTTTCTGGCCCACACAAACACATCGGTTTGTCCCACCATCTACTGTTGGCAGTGTTCCAATTGGACTTTTCCACATGCTCATTCCTCAGCTTCTTTATTAGCTCTAAAGCCCTAGTTACATTTTCCCCTTCCTCGGTGTGCATTGGAACGGTACAGCAATCTGTCTGTCTATGACATTATAGGAGAACTATAATGTCACAGACTGCCTGATCATGTGACATTAAAGTTTCAAGGACAAGCCTATTCCGTAATGTCATAGTTGTACTTGGGGAGTTCTGTTCATGTCATAGCACACATGATTGTACTTACCTTACCTTGGACTTTGAGAGCTATGGAGGTCGCTAATACTACTTTGCATGGATCTACACACCTTGGTTCTCTCCACTTTCTTTTCAACACTTTCACATACACCTGTCTCCTGGTTGTATCAGGCATTGGTCTTGAGGGATCTCACTTGCTTGTCCTTGTGTGGCTCCTTTCCCCTGTTGAAATATAGTCTTTTGTATTGAAGTTAGCCTTTTGACATAATCAACAAGTTCTCTTTCATGCTGCTCATGTGGAGGACCCCTATAAGGTCCTCGTAAGTACGGGACAGGCATAGGCCGCCCAGTTAGCATTTTGTGTGGTGTTAGATGTGTACAACGGTTAGTTTGCATCCTCATATTAATTAATGTTAGTGGCGGTGCTTTTCTTGTATTTGTTTCCTTCGCAGGTGAGTAGATGAAAAGTAGCTGGCACATGCTGAAACACAAGCACTAACACAGACAGTGAGTAATGATGATGAGGGAGAGGGTGAAAACAGATCTGTAGTGCCTGTAATGGTTATCAGTACACAGTCCAAAGTCATATACGAATCAAGATTTCCACAATTTTATTCACACTCCAAAGGGATATCCGTTTACAACATTTATTAAGAGTCTTTACCAGGTGTCAGAGGTATTGAGATAGAAGTAGCCAGTCCGAGGTTCACAGAGCAAGTCTGAGCAGTCCAGGGTCATCACCAGTAAACACAGGAATACACAGAGCCAGTCCAGAGTCATTCATCAGATAATCAGTGGTAAGAGTGTCAGTGCAGAATCACAAGGTTGGTCAGAGCTGGTCTAGAGTTGGTTAAGAGCAGGTCAGGCAGAAACTGAGTCAGGTACTGTGAGTATCTTGCAGAGTCAGGTAGGCAGAGCCAAAACACAGAGGGTAACTCACAGTATCAGGGTAAGAGGCAGAAGTCAGGGTTCGAACACAGGCAGACCCGCTTATAAAGGGCGATAAACAGGTGAATGAGATTGAGATGATTACAGAGAGCAAATAGCAGAGGGGATGGGGAGCAGGAAATGATCAAATATGGAAAATGAAGGGCAGACAGGCAAGGAGAACCATCTACATAATCCAACATTAGATATCTAAAAGGGCCGTCTGATGGCAGGATATGTGCTAATGGGGCTAAAAATGCTTTCCTGATGTTGTAGGCAGGACATACTGTGCACTCATTTAATGCTAATCCACTGTTGCTGCTATATATGGTGACAACCATGCATTTTAAATGCGTCTTATCACCTCCCCCCTTGCACAATGGTCTACACCAAGTGCATCTGAAATGAAAGTGTGTAAGAGTGATGTGGGTGCTACAAACTGTCCTGCATGACTACGCCATAGGCCTTTGTAAGGACCTTTATCAGTTTTGGTTGCTCCTCTTTTTACCCATACACTCTTTTCATATATTGATGCTGTATCTTGAGCCTGGATAAGTGATGTCAAGTCTGTCTGAGGGGGGTCTGGCTCAGTGATTACTCCAATGAATGAACCTCATCCTGCTGCTTCTTTAGCCAATTCATCTGTGTAATTATTTCCTTTAGCAATGAGAGTGCTAGTTTTCTGATGTGCTGGACATTTCACAATGGCTAAAGCAGAGGGGAGTTTCATAGCTTCTAACAGCTGAGAGATAGCTTCTCCATGCATTAGGGGGAGAGCCATCTGCACTTAGAAACCATCTTTGCTTCCAAATTGTGGCATAAACATGGCAAACACCATGTCTATAAGCAGAGTCTGTATATATGTTTACGCGCTTACCAGCTCCTAATTTACAGGCAGCTGTTGATGCTCTTTTTTTATTTCCAATTGTGCAGAACATGGTTATTCAAGTTTTATTATTTGATCCTTAGAAAATGTGGCACCATCTTCATTTAACTAAGCTATACCATGACTATACCATAACCATACCAAATCCTGCTTGTTCTGTAACATACAAATGAAATGGCTCACCATAATTTGGATTACCTTGTGCTAGAGGAGTTTCAATGTCTGCTTTTAAGGCTTGGAATGCTCCTTCAGCTTCCTCCGTCCACTGTAACACAGCTCTAATTAATGCAAGCAAAGGTGCTGTTTTATAGGCATAATCACATATCCTGCCATTCCTAAAAAGGAGAGCATTTGTCCTACTGTTAGAGGTTATCATCAAAGCACCAAAACCTCAATCTGTGAGGTTGCAATCCACCTCTTGTTAGCTTTAGAATATCTACATATCTTGATTGAATATGGTCGGTTGGTGGCTGCTGGCTGAAACCTTGGGCGGCGCATGCGTACGTCAAACGCCGTCCATAATATGTAAATGCAAAAAGATACTTAGAGTCTGGATGCAGTGGCACGCTAAAAAAAGCTGAGTATGTGATCAGGAACTATGGGTGCTTTCGCTTCCACAATGGCATAGATTGCTCTTAAGTCACGAACCAAATGGTATTTGGTTTCTTAATTGAAAAGATGGGTGTATTGCATGGGCTAGTTGTTTCTACCCATACTCTTGCTGCAAGTCATTCCATTGTGGGAAGTATACCATCTGTTGCCTGTTGCTTTAAAGGATATTGTTTTATATAAGTTAATGTAACTCCTGGCCTTATTTGAACTTGCACTGGTTGAGATGATTTTACATATCCTACATCAGTTTTATGTTGAGAACATAAACAGTCAGGTACCTGTTTAAGTATATCATTTTGTTCAATTGTTAGTGGCATTTGGGTAAGCAGCCTCTGTTCAAGTAAGTCTTTCTCTGCCTTGCCTGTATCACATGTTTTTATGGATATTCTAATAAACTGTTTGTCAGGAGAAATGTGTATAAGCTTGTTCTCTGTGGGTCTCCACTCTGTCACTTGGAGAGACTCTTTTACCATCGGGCCCAGTTCATGTGAGTCATGTCCATCCTTAACATACTGTATAATGTCACGATGTATAGAATAAGAAACCTGGAAACATGATTGTAGTTGGGAAAGTAGGGTCACTGCAGATGCAACTCCTTGTGGACCTATATAAATGTCTTGGCTTGTCACATTAAACAGTTTTTTATTTAACAGTTCATCCCAACAGCCCTCACAGTCCTGATGAGTTTGTTGTTCATCATACAACAACGTACAATGACGTGGCAGTCTTGGCTCAGTGCCTTTTCCTGTTTGAGCTTTAATCCATGGACTCCATTTTGTCCATTATTTCTCAATGTGGATTCTTCATGCAAGTGCATCCAGTAAGCCGTGGGTTATATCTGTTACTCTGTCAACAGGGGCATCATCATTTCAGCTGAGTCCTTAGGGAAATCCACATTTATACCATCTTGGGTAAACATAATCTAGAACAAATTGATTGGACTCTGTGCAGAGTATGAAAGTGAAGCAACTATAGTTCTTCCTTCTATGAGCATGGGGACTGGTTGTGTGAGAGGTGTCACCTGTATTTTCCTAGAAAGCCAGTTTTTATTAATGAATTTGACAAGGGCAAATCTGCATCTTTTGAGAGACAAGAATAAGTTGCTTCTGTGTCTAAAAGAAATTGATAAGGACGTTCATTAAGATCACTGTAACAGTCAGTCATTGTTGGTGGAGGTCCAGGTACTAAGTGTGGTTCAGATTTCTTTCTCACTTAGATGGCTGTTCTGATGCTCTTGGGTTATACTGACCGGGAACTCCTCTTCCTCCCATCCTGCACCTTACTGGTTAAGTATTCCATTCCTCATTATACCGTGGTGTTTTCATCCAACCCATTTTTTGCATAGGTGATCCCGGTGGCTAGGGATATGCATTTCTCATGTCCCCCTTAACGGTCTTTCCTTATCAGTTCTCTTTCTGTTCCTGGGTCTTTGTGCACATGTATGGCAGGACCTGCTGACCCTCCTGGTGTTGTAATTGAATTTACTGGTGACTGTGGCTGTTGGGGGTGTGGCTGTGTGGCAGCTTCTGCTGTAACCGCTGGGGCCTGGGTTCTAACTTTGTCTTTGTCTTTCTACTGTTTGGAAAGTTCACCCAGTTGTAACTGTGTAAGCTTTGTTGCTAACTGTTTGTTTTGTTCTTCTTGTTCTTCTTTTCTTTTCTGCATTGTTCAACATGATGTACCACATGTTCAGAGAACAGTGGCCATTCCATCTTCATCAGTCCCACGACTCCTTTAAGATTTTTCTGCACTTGTTGTGGTAAACATTTCTTCACCATTAGCTTGAACAGACTCTGTTGTCTGATTGACGTTCCATGCGTTGCCTGTTTCTTCCTTCGATTTGCGTTGAAAGTTATGCAGGAACTTTAGTGGGCATTCATCATCTTTGTGTTGTTCACTCTCAAGCTTGGCTGGATCCATTTTCTAAGGATAGTGTGTGCACAGCTAAGCCTATATGGCTGTCTTTTATCCATTAAATGGTAGTCTGTTCACAGTGTCACCATTCCTTCAGTTAAGTCAGGGAGGCGGTTAGCTAGCCCTACTATATCAAGAAAGGACCAAGGTGTGTATTGGGCCTTCCCTGCTTTCACCACCAAGGGACATATAAAATCTTACCCTGTCTCCATGTATTCTTCTTCCATTTCAGGAAGTAGAAGGTTGTGTTGTCTGGACTTCTTTTACAAAAGCCACTCTGACCTCCTTACCGGTGGAGGGGATGTTTCTCTGTTGCTTTTTAATGTGTCCTTTCTGTGCTCTGTAATGTAAGAGTCCTTTTAGTTCTTGATATATCTTCAGTAGTTGTTGTTCTTCTTTCATGTGTCTTTCCAGTGCTGTATTCTTGTTTTCCCCCAGTATTTCTCCCATTATCCTTCACCTTATTCCTTTCTTTATCCAACCATTGTTATTCTCCTGAGTCATAGGAGTGGAAGTCTATGCAGGCCAAGGAGAATCTGCTCTCAGTCTGGATCTAAAACAAAAGATTGCTTCCAAAAGTGGTCAACTAGTGGTTGGGAGCAAAACTCATCTCTTACTGACTGACTGTATGATGTTGTGGGAGTTCCATCCTTTTTTTGTTCCAGTTGTTGTCTATATTCTTTGTTTGCTTGTTGGTTTTCTTAGTATTTGAAAAACTATATTTTGGTTGCTTTATTCCTCCATGTTTTTTGTCCTTCCTCTGCTGGCTCCCTCTTGTATTTGTGGATCAGTATGTGTATCTTCTTGTTCTCTGGTCTCAGTCAGAATCATTTTAAGTTTTCCCACAACTGGTTCAAGCTTCATTTCTCCTTCAAACAATAATTCATTTATTATATTGGGTATAAACTGGCTCTGAAGGGATTTGCGTTGCTTTAATGGATTGTTATCTAAATAGGGTGGCGGAGCACCGGGTGTTGGGTGAATGTGTTTTGATTAATTCCTTTGATTGTTTCACTGTTTTGATTTAAACTATCGCAAAACTTCCCTCTCTTTTGCTGTCTTCCATTCCCTTTTATCACTTGTGTTTTTAGCTTTACGATGTTTAATGGGGATTTCTACCTTGTCACAAAAGGCCAGGTCAAAAGTCTTCTCTTTAGGCCAAGTTTGGCTTCCATTTTTTCATACGCCGTAAAACTTGTTGTTTATAATCTGGGTGACATTTAATTATTATATTATAAGTTCACTGCTGACACACTTTTTATTTTTATCTTTGTCCCATTTCTTTAGTGTGTCCATGTCTTTATATATAATATATATATTATAGCAATCTCTGGTTGAGATCTAGAGATCTCTGGCTTCTCGTCTGTCTCTGTAGTCCTGATTAAAACTAGAAGTTTTGAAGCAGTAATTGTATTTTCTGCTATCGTCCTAGAAGATTTCCAATCCACTTTTGTCTGACTCTCTGTGGCGACGTATGTCACCCCACTTGCCTGTTTCCCACTTAATGTGTCTAGTCATCACCTTTATTTTTAATCTAGGATTAATCAATTGTCTGACCTATAATTGCAAATCCTTCTGGTACCTCAAAGAATGGGTTTAATGTAATAGTAGTTTCTCCTTCTGGGTCATGGCAGAGATTATCTAATACCAGGCCTAGAGTTTTGACTGTCCAAACTTTTCTCAAAAATGAGTTCCACAGTATATTAGGAAAATCCTCTTTTACATGTTTCAAATTAATCCACTTTGTCATACACCAAAATTTCAAATTGATTGATTGCTTATCTTTCCAATGCTTTACCTCTTCTTCATGTAAGTAAGTTATTTCCAATCAAAAATGAATTCTATTTCTATTTGTTTCTACATCTTTACTTTCTGTATAAAAAGCAATGCAATTATAGATGCATACAAAACAAATAATGTGATTGCAAGCAAGGCCGGAAACACAGCTGTAACAGCTCTGATTTTTGTTTGATTTGTTCTGGGCTGGCTTCTAACTTTTCACTGTTAGGCATATATATATGTAAAGCTCAATTCACACAAAGCTCAAAATAAATCATTTCACTTTACCGGAGATACTTATTTAATGTGGCAGCGCACAGTTTTACTTCAGCAGCTGAGAAAGTCCCTTATCAGATTTCCAATTTATTTTTATACAGTAAAGTTCTCCTTCAAATAGCTATTTCATTGTATTTAACCTAAAAGATTTTCCTTTTTTTGATCCTTCACTCCCTTCGCCTTAGGGTGTGGGTTATTAAATTGTCCTTTAATCTTTCATCCTACTTCTCTCCTGTTCTATTCAGTGTACAGTGTACAATGTGTATTTTATTTACTTACTAGATATTTTGTTATTATTCAACTATATTAATATGCACAGACAATATATGTGTTATATGTATTAGTTTTTATTCATTACAAGTCTGTAGGTTTATTCTTACTCTTCAGTTTCTGACTGTGGATGTTCTTGTGGTGTCTCCTAGATCTAGGATTTTTGGTGTGAGAGTGATATATATATGTGTGTGTGTGTGTGTGTGTGTGTGGGTGGGTGAGCACCCAACAAGCAAGTTAGGTACTTTCCTCACTGTGGGCATGGGTGCTGTTATCTCTGCACCTGCTGCTTACCCCTACCTTCTGCTCCTACTGCTCTCCTCTACTGCTCCTCTTCTCTCTCTAGCTGGTTAGTTTAAGGCAGATAAGCTTAGGAACAACAACTTAGACATTTAAAAGCTGCATTTGATAATAATTTGGTGCTTATTCACACAAAGATTCTATTATTTACACCTCTCTTATGATAGTTACTATATATTTGCCTTTTCTTGATTGGTTTCTTTTTCTCTCCTGTTTACCGATAAACCAGGGATCTTATCTACTATCTAATCTTTTTGCTAGATCGTCCTGTTTACAGACAAAACAGTAATATCTACTACATCACTAGATCTGTTTCTTTTCTCACCTATTGCCGCAACAGGGCTTCTTATCTAATATCTAATCTCTACATGGGAATTTTCTTCTTATCTAATATCTAATCCTACACATCGCCGCTGTTTTCTCACCTGTTGCCGCAACAGGGCTTTTTAATAACACAAAAAACTACTTAGTACCTGCTTATGATGGGTACTGTTATCCCAACCAACTCTATTTTCAATGTCCCATAATACTCCCATATACTCTACCTAATAACACTCGCTGTTTCAAAAACAACAGCATACAAAGCACAATTCTAGGTTAGTAGCATAAGCATCCATATAATTATAAATATGTGCACATATTGCTTAGCATGCAAATACCTCACTAGTGAACTCCAGCTGCCTTAAATTTAGGTTCTTTAGTGACAGACTCGTTATACTCACCACCAGGCAGAGTGAACACCTAGTCCTGGACAAAATTAATCTGTGCAAACTTAATGGGTTTGCTTACCTTTGCTGTGGCCACTGTTGTCCAGGACCCCATGCTCACCTGTCCAGAGGCTTGAGCAAGTGTCTTGCACTCCTGGGTGGCAATCCACCAATTATGTTGTGTCATAAAAGTCTTATATCTAAGTGTTATGTGTCAAAATATGTCAAAAACCGAGACGGCCATACGGATGAAGTCTGAAAACCTGGGCTGAAATATCCCCTTCCCCATCATTACATCATGTTTTTTATTTCTTTCAATATCTAAAGTTTTGACACCATTATTTCTGGTAATTCTTTCCGAATCTATACCTAGGTCAATAGAATAATGCTGTTCGCTTGATATGATTATATCCTGATGTTTTAGTTAAAAAAACAGTGTTTTTGGTTATGTAATCTCATAATCCAAATACCCTCTTTACTCTCACAGTAGATTCCCAGTACAGGCTTCTAGCCACTCATAAGAGGCTTGCCTGTTTGGCTTCTTTCTGGCGGGCGTACCTACTCAACCCCCACCAACTGGTGCAGGCTGATAGTTGGTCTCTTCTGCTAGAGTGAGCTTTCAGTTGTACATAGCCTATTACAACTTCAGGGAATGTTGCAGTTTTACCAGTTACAGTTTTACAATATTACTTAATATAGTTTATAGTATATAGTGCTATGTTTCTACCTATTCTCTCATTATCATTATGGTAGACTTATGTAATAAGCTAACCTCACACAGGCCCTTTACAGACTTTCAGTCAAAATCTAGCTCAGCACAGATCATCACTACTGCAGGACAACAACTGGCTGATGATCTGACTGTGCTTTACTGAGTCTTCAAGAAACAAAAGGCAAAGATTGCTTGGGCCCAGATGGAGCCTCACCTGTCTGCCTCAAAGCCTGTGCTGACCATCTGCCCCAATTCTTCAACGTATCTTTAATAGATCACTGGAGTAGTGTGAAATCCCCTGCTGCTTCTACCATCACCACCCTCTATCTGTGGTCTACATGTCTGACTAGGTGTCTACGTATACACTGTACTATGTTCTGTCTTTACATGTATGATGTTGTCCTGTGTACTGTTTTATGTATGATACTGTCCTGTGTACTGTTCCGTGTATGATGCTGCCCTGTGTACTGTTCTGTGTATGATGCTGTCCTGTGTACTGTTCCATGTTTGATACTGTCCTGTGTACTGTTCCATGTAGAAAACCCGGACCTGTGTATCGTTCTATGTAACTCTCTATTACCAAGAAACAGTATGTGTGAGCTTACTTGGCAATGAAGCACATTTATTCATTTTGATTCATTCAATAATTAATTCATTCTGTTTCTCTCGTTTATTTCATTTCATTTCATTAATTTGTTTGTTTCATTCTCGTTTATTATAAACCAGTGTTAACACACAGTTAGCTCCACGGGTAGCCATTGTCTAAAACACGACTGATAGCATGGGTTAAACTTCAATGCACAGAAGCCTCCTCACATAGTTAACTTTTGTATAAAAACTGGCACACTAACTAAAAGCAAAAGCAAAACTATGGATAAACTTAGAATTTGGCAGTAAGGTTATTTATTAAACAATTTTAACATGCAGTAGCAGTGTGAGCGGTCTTACCTTTACAGTTAATGTTATCTAGTATCAGGGTAAAAATCCACAGCTCTGACCAGAGTTCTCAAGTTAAGTTATTTCTGAACAGACAGCATTTCTTCATTGTGCAGTGAATATTTTTCACTGTCTGTGATTCTTGCAGTATTACCCACAAAAACATTGCTAGCTCAAAACCTGTGTATGTGTTTCTCTCTGCTGGCAGATTTACAGGCAGAACACAGGCATTTTATGCAGTGTAGTGCAGTCAGAGAACAACAGTCTGCTGAACAGTGAATGTAAGGATTATTACCAGACTGTTACAAACAGGCTAACTAGTGGACCCATTTGCAGAAACACAACAAATGCAGAATGCAATTCAACAATAATTTATTAACAAGAAACTTAGAATCAAGTAACAGTAAAAAGTATAAAAGTATCTAATTAAACCGGAAAACAAAACAACAGCTCAATGCTGGAACTAACTATCTGTTTAGTAAGAAAACAAAACCACAGCTCAAATGCTGCAACTAATTATGTATCTAGAAAGGAAAACAAAAACAAAAGCTCAAGGCTGGAACTAACTACCTAGCAAGGAAAACAACTAACAGTACTTACGAACCTTGACAAACAATGCTAGAGGTCAGGGAAAAGGTGAGTGACGGGAATAAGGTGATACAAGACTGACTG
This sequence comes from Helostoma temminkii, assembly GCA_900302695.1. Classification (NCBI taxonomy): domain Eukaryota; kingdom Metazoa; phylum Chordata; class Actinopteri; order Anabantiformes; family Helostomatidae; genus Helostoma; species Helostoma temminkii. The sequence continues at coordinate 3,992 of OMLM01019794.1, read as the reverse complement.
ATGACACACTAGCAAAGACTAACTAAAAAGGATTAACTTAAATACAAACACAGTGATCATGAAATACAAAACACCTGCAAAAAAACACACAACTGAAAACTTGCGCATCGCAGAAGCATCTCCACCCCATGATTCACCCTCTCCGTCTGCCCGTTAGTCTGTGGGTGAAATTTTGAGGACAGACTGACTTTGGCACCTAGTACCTCACAAAACTCTGCCCAAGCCCCCACCGTAAACTGAGGACAACAGTCTCACAGGATATCCTCCGGTAGACCGTGCAGCTTGAAAACATAATCAACCAGGAGCATGGCAGTCTCTTTGGCGGACTGCAGCTTGGGCAAAGGAACAACGTGGACCAGCTAGTTGGTTTTCCAACAAACACAACAGTGCAGACGTGCTAAACATGTTCCTCAAGGCTGCAGGAGTAGATCAGAATATCATAGAGGTAGACAAAAACAAAGTTATTAACCATGTCCCAGAGGACATCGTTAACCAGGACCTGGAACACTGCAGGGGCATTAGGGAGTCCAAAGGGCATGACCAGATTTTCATAATGGTCAGTAGGGGTGTTGAAAGGCTGTCTTCCACTCATCTCCTTTCTTTATATGGACCAGGTAGTAGGAGTTATGCAGTTCTAGTTTGTAGAAGATGGGAGCATCCTGCAAAAGTTCAAAAGCAGGAGAGATGAGTGGCAAAGGATATTTATTCTTAACAGTGATGTCATTCAGGCCCCTATAGTCAAAACAAAGTGATTTATCTTTTTTAGCCACAAAAAGAGAATCTTAAAAAGAATCTGACCAAGAGGGCCTAATTATAGCCTGGAGGGAGCCTCTAATATAATTCTCCATTACCTTCCTCTCTGGTTGTGTAAGGGAGAATACCCTGCCTTTAGGCAGAGTTGAACCAGGCAGGAGATCAATGGCACAATGTTGGGACCACAGACCATGTGCCTGGATAGAACTAAAGATCATAAACTGTGGCCCAAACAGTCTGATAGGAGTTTTGATAAGAAACTGCTAACAGCACCAGGGGATTACTGCCCTGTAATTGGACGCAACTGGCCCCGATGACGTCATGTCTGGTATAAAGCAGGCAGACCCACCTTACGACCTCTCCTCTCTTCAGTTCAGACTTGCAGAGAACCTTGGCAGTGTCTTCTCTCGCCTGACCTCTCTACTCCTTCTCTTCTCTGTTTATATTAAACCTAAGGTAAATCACCATGCTGTCTTAATGTTAGAGATGCTAATTTTTAAAAGAATCATAGAGAGAGAAAAATCCTCACAACAATATTTAGGTGAAGACGGAAATCAAATGTGCCATTTGAATAATAGTTGTGTTATTGAGCAACCCTTTCTCCTAAAAAGTATGTTCCTATACAGCTAAAATGCAATCCCAATTACGTTTTCCTCATAAAGGTAAATGCCACTTTATTACTTATTTGTAGTAAACCTATTTTGTGAATGAAATAAATGTCATGGTTATTAAACAGAATTGATTTGCAAAAAGTGGTCGGGGTGGATGGTGGGTGTGTAACGCACAAGACTGGCACTCTGCAAACCTGAGTTTGAGACCAGAGTCCTGTGTGAGGTTAGGTGTAGGCATGAAAAATACTTTTGTTAGGGTATATTGTTCATTTTAATGCAGACATTGTGTGTGAAATGATCTATTACATTTTTTGCTAAACCCAGCCCACAGTCTTTCCCTGACCCTAACCCAGTGCTGTGAGTGCCATGAACCGTGTGGAGTTTGTGTGGAGTTTGCATGTTCTCCCCGTGTTTGTGTGGTGTAACTCTGGCTTCCTTCCTTCCTCCTATATTGGCAAATTCTGCAGCCATAGAGATATTAATAAAGCGTTTTGACAAGCTGTCTAGTGCAGGATGTTTCAGTGGCAGATACAAGCAATTATCCTACAAATCCTAGTCACTACAAATCATGATCATGCAAGCATAAAACATAAAGTTTCCCATTACATTCCTGCCTTATCATCATCTATTGATCATTAAGATACATACCAAAAATGTTTCAAAACCCAAAGTTCAAAAATCCAAAATAATATAAAACAAAATATAGTATCAGTCAAACAAATCCGGTTAGGTTCAATGTTTACCATCATTGGTTGACAGCTTTGAAAGTTGCAGATGCTGTTACGAGATAAAAACACCTATGTCACATAAGTATTTGGCACACACAGATACTTATTCAGCTGTCGGGATTATGGCCTATCTCTGTGTGTGTTTATCTTCAATTTCAGCAACCACCACACACACACACACACACACACACACACACACACACACACACACACAAGGGCATTATTTGTCTGAAGCAGACTGATGTTGGTAAACAGTGGTAAATATACTGGTTCAGGTACCTTCTTACAGTGTGTTGTATGTATCCATGTTGCCCGTTTTCCAATCTTCACTGCTGCGTGAGTGGTCAGCAGAACCTGGAATGGTCCTGCCCACTTCCTGGACTTCCAGTGCCTAGGCACTACATAATTGCAACAACTGTTATCAGTGAATACCAGTGATGTTTCAGTGGCAAATACAAACAATTATTCTACAAATCCTAGTCACAATAAATCATTTTCATGCAAGCATAAAACATAGCATAAAACATATAGTTTCCCATTACACTCCCACAGTTCAAAAACATGCGGTTAGGTTAATTGGAGACACTAATTGCCTAGCTGAGCTGTTCAGAAAATTATCCATCCGTGACACACGGGACTAGCCCCCGCCTATTTCCGCACCAGTTCAGGTTTTAACTTGCAAACTCAACAAGTGTAAACCAGAACTTTTAGCTGGAAATCCTGATATTTGCCGGCCATTTCTAATCCATTGCTCAACCTACTTCCATTTTCAGCCCTCTGCAATCACACTGGAGAGAGACAAAATAGGATTTGTGATTTCTCTCCTTATTGGTCCTGCTAGAACCTGGGCAACAGTGGAATTAAATTGTAAGGCACTGGCTTGTCCATCTTTTAAGATTTTCTCAGAAGAATGTATTAAATCTTTTGACCCCACTAAGCTGGACAAAGAAGCCGCAATCCAATTCTTTGAAATAAAGCAAGTTCTAGGTTGGTGGCAGACTTTGTTGTTGAATTCAGAAGACTTTGTGACTGGAATGATTCAGGATTAAATGAGAAAGTAAAAGATGAATTTGCAGCCCATGACTTCCCCAAGTATTTGAATAGACTCATTGACCTGGCTTTACGAATTGACTGGTGTATGAGCTTGCAATTATGGATGAGACGTGTAATCCGTGTAATTAACTGGGAGAAGGGGACCACAGGCCACCTGCTCTGCTCCAGCAACATTAGATAACTTTCAGCAAGCTACACACCTCTTACAAGTTAGTATGCATACCAAAGTGCTGAATAACCAAATCTTTACATCTGGCAGGAGGGGCACGAAACCACAAAGGTGGTTTGAAAATTAGAAACTGAACATTTAACTGAGTTAACAGAACTTTACATACAAACATACTAAATAATGTGTAACTGACAACAGGAATAAATAAAAATTGACTGAAAAGAAACTAATGAAAATTAGACATTGCTTTTGAATTGTGGTTCCACAGAAACATTTAAACATTTATTCTGGCCCACTCCTCATGAACAAACTACTACAGTTGTCTGAGGTTTGAAGGGTGCCTTCTCCAGGCTGCATGTTTCAGCTCTTTCCACAGATGGTCAATAGGATTTAGATTAGGGCTCATAAAAGGCCACTTCAGATCCTGTACCAATACAGAGGAGAGTAGCTTTCTGAACTTTACTCTGATTCAAGTAGATCATCTTGCAGATAATGCTGCAGCTTCACTGCGAACAGTACCTGATACTGTTGCCCCTCTGAAAAAGAAGCTAGTGAATCAGAAGAGGTTAACTCCATGGTATAATTCAGAAATCTGTAGCTTAAAACAGACATTGTGAAAGCTGGAGAGTTGGCGTTCCACTAATTCAGATGAATCTCTATTAGTCTGAAAAGATAGTT
>OMLM01019790.1:0-12853 GCA_900302695.1 Helostoma temminkii | reverse complement strand
CGACGGGAAGTCCCCCAGCAGTCTAAATCTATAGCAGCATAACTAAGAGCTGGTTCAGAGTCACCTGAGCCAGCTCTAACTATAAGCTTTATCAAACAGGAAAGTCTTAAGTCTAGTCTTAAAAGTAGAGACAGTGTCTGCTTCCCGAACATGAACTGGGAGCTGGTTCCACAGGAGAGGAGCTTGATAGCTAAAGGCTCTGCCTCCCATTCTACATTTGGAAACTCTGGGAACCACAAGTAGACCTGCACTCTGAGAACGAAGTGTTCTGTTGGGATGATATGTTACTATGAGGTCTTTAAGATATGAAGGGGCTTTATCATTAAGTGCTTTATATGTTAGGAGAAGAATTTTAAATCATATCCTAGATTTTACAGGGAGCCAATGGAGGGAGGCTAATGTAGGAGAAAAATGATCTCTCTTACTAATTCCAGTCAGAACTCTGGCTGCAGCATTTTGGATCAGCTGGAGGCTTTTTAAGGAGCTACTGGGACATCCTATTAGAAGGGAATTACAGTAGTCCAGTCTATAGGTAAAAAATGCATGGACTAAGTTTTTCACCGTCGCTTTTAGACAGGATGCTTCTAATTTTAGGGATGTTTCTTAGGTGGAAGAAGGCAGTTCTAGACATACATATATAGAAAGATTTCAGATAAAGCACACTCACCTGTGTGGTGAAAAATATCCTGATGAGGATTTTTGCCTTCAAAATCTTCATTTCCAACATAAATAGCATATTGTTTGAAAAGTGCTGACTTGGAAGAACATTTCTTTCTTTGTGAGAAAGCGATGATGTCTCCAAACTGGTACTGTAAGTGGAGGAAATCATGGATTAGTTTTATCTTTACATTTATGTACAATTACCAGAATCTGATCTCAACTGAAACTCAGTGCCATGTGAATGGAGTTTTAAGTATTAAGAATGAATGTTAAGCCTGTACCAGCTTACTGTAAGGAAGTTTTCTCTGGCCTTTAACATTATTTGCACAAAGTCACAAATCCATCTGAACTTTAATCACTTTCTGATGCCATGACTGGAATATTATGTAAATACCACTAATTATTTAGTACTCTAAGTAAGATTATCAGTGTTGGAAAAGAAGCTGTTTCTACTGTTACTGGATGTGCAAAGTGTTTGTTTTAACCAACAGAAGTGGTAAAAACAAGATTTAGTTTTAAAAAAAAAAAAAAAAAAAACTTCTTCTCTTGCATTTATTACAATCACCAGAGGAAGCAATAAAGCAACCACAATCAGGTTCTTCATTTTCAAGAGTTAGAAGCTTGTGGCATGAACAGACTGTTAAAATCCACATTTTCATGCTTTGGCTGAATTCATGCTGTTAAATATGAACACATGTAACCCACCTTTACAGTGTTGTTATATCAAAAGTGTTAATGAGAGACAACAATGCACAGTGCAGCTAAACAAAACTACTTTTAGCAAATCAGAAACAGAGAGGAAGAAGATGTAACAATGGGAAATGTGGTAACAGATCATAGAAATCAATACAGAGCAGAAGAGCAAAAATGCTGAACAGAATTGAATGATCAGATAAAACCTTAAAACTGAAGATTGAATCACAGAGATGCTGAGCAAACTGAAAAATAATCATCAGATTTAAGAAAGTTCAAAACTTTTACTACAATTATAATAAGAAAACCTAATAAAACAAAATCATATTTTTGCAGCCACTGGTTATTAGAATATGAAAACCTGCATTAAAATCCACATGCATCAAGACCATCAAGTGGTTTAGGGACCATTTATACAAGTCTAGTGTAGATCTTCATGTTTCTCTGCAGAAGAGACAGAAGAGTGGTTACACAGATATAGGCTTCTGACGGGAGACACTGGTCACAGCAGGTACATACAAGCCCTTGGTCAAAACCTTTATTCCATATTCGGTCAAAATTGAAGTTTCTCCAATCAGAAAGCTTTAAGGAGTCTTTGCTTCCTGTTTGTGTGTGTATGTGTTGCATGCAAGATGCAAGATATACTGTACATTTCCCAATTCATTCTTTACATTTCTTAGTATTCTCTGTCTTTATTAACGTCCTGTTTTTAACAAACCAACTTTGCCACAAACTTGCAGAAAGTTAAAATAAACTGAAAACAAGTTGCCTCCAAGAGCTGTTCGTCGTGTCAGGGTTTTTCTGGACTGGGCTCAGTATGACAGGCAAGACTAGGTTAAAAGATATTTTAAAAGCCAAGGTGGTTGGCTGAGGGAGACAGGAAGCCAGAGCTGGAACTGGAAGAAGGAGGAAGGTTGAGAAATCCAAACTGAAACTGTGACAGAGGCAGGGATCGTGACCACCAGGTGCAACTATTAAAAAAAAGCTGTAGATTATTTGCTTCTTGTATTTGACACACACACCCTAAAATACACACTGGACACTTTGTGGATCTTGAACGCAGCTAAGAATTTTCTTCCCTCTTTTCTTTCTGTACTGTCTGACTCTGCTGTGCTGCTTCCTGAACTGGACATTTCTCCCACAGTGAAAACCTCAACACGCAGAAGATCTAAAGTGTTTGGAAATTTTAAAGACGACACAGACCAAAGTCTTTGTGGCTGACAGTAACTAATATGTAACCCCCAATTAATTTTTTTTATCTATTCAGGGGTGGATTGGCTGGATTGTTTTGTCCTGCTGCATAACATTAGTGAGCTTGAGTTTGAGGTCACAAACTAATGGCTGGACAGTACAGTCACACAGTACAGTTGACTCACAACTTTCAGAGAAAAATCCCACAATCAGTATCTGCTCAGTACCAAACAACAGCCACACACAGAGAATAGCTGGAGGTCACAGTGGAGCATGTAGAATCTAAAAAGCCAGGTTTTTACCGCAGGAGTTGGTAGAGACCAAAAACTGAGCTCACATCTAAAACTGAATGATAGTGTTGCTCTGAAATCTGTAAAACCCCGATAATGTCAGTGTCCAAAGGCATTAATGTAGGTTAGAGTTAAGTAAGATCTGAATAAGTGTCCAAGACCAAACACTCTGCATATACCTTCTAACTCAGACTGACCCTTCATGACGGTGTCGCCCTCTGCAGGCCATTATACCTATGTGCTGAGAAGCAGTCATTTTTGAACTCCGCACCAGACTCCACAGTCAGACTCAGTCCCACTCCGATGACACAGTAACCCTGAACCAGCAGCAAGCAGAGCCTCTTATCCCCACTGACCATGTGATTTCCAGTCTGCTGCCTGGTAAAGCCATCATCAGTGACTGGGAGCCTCTGAAGCCCATGGAGGCCAACATGGAGGTGCTGCCCGCAGAGGGTTGACGAGGATTGTGGATCGTGAGTTGGAGCCCTCTGTCGTCAGCCTGTGCACCACACCGTACCCCGTCCCCTAGCGCCGCAACGCTGGCTCAGCTTGAATCTTTGCTGCCAAGTCTCCACGGTTACCTGATCTTCCACACCTTTGTTTACACTGACATTTAGCCAGGGTTACACCAGTTCTGCCAGAACGACATCAACATCTCCTTTTTTAATGACTACTGGGAGGAGATTATACTGGAGATGGACCTCTGCAGCATTACTCAGCATTACTGCTTGGACACATTAGAAACGTGATGTAGAAGTTTTTGTAGGATGATTTTCCAGGGTTGGCAGTTCCAGGGTTCTTCAGAACTTGCAGCCCTTGATAGCTATCTGGTTTCCTAAGTAGATTGAATATATTTGTTTAGGTTTGAACTGTTTCTTAAAGGTTGTGACATACCAAGCCCACATTAAAGAACTGTTCAAATGTTTTCTGTGTAATGGCTGCTGCAACACCAAAATTTCCCCTTGGGGATTAATAAAGTATCTATCTATCTATCTATCTATAGATGACTTCAAATGACAGTCGCCTTCATCTTGGCCAATAAGTGGCACAAGGAAGTAACTCTCTATAACAGCAGATGGTGTTTGTCATCTTTAGCTACACAAGCCATAAAGCTGAACAGCAATCAGGGTGATCTGACTTACCGATGGGTACACCACTAATTCAACACATTGGACATTCGTAATGATATTTTTTTATCAGTTATCGTTGTCCAGTTTTGCTTCTTTCAACTCAAGAAAATATCTAAGCTCATTAGAATTTTAAATTCACATCATTATGGAATTGAAGGGTCTTACTCTTTGATTTGGGATTTGTTGGGTTTCTTTATTATTTTGTGGTATTGTAAGGTCTTAAGCCTTACATTGTAGAGTGCCCTGAGATGACTTTTGTTCTGATTTGGCGCTATATAAATAAAACTCTGTATCCTCCATGTTGTCACAGTTTTTCCCCTATTAAACCTTCCAGTGGCTCCTGTACTAAAAACATCACACTGCTAAAGATTTCTTACCTATGTAGCTTTTACACTGAAGCTGGTGAATAGGACAACAGATATTACTGGCAGTCATTCGCTTTATTTTAAAGATTCATTGTTTTTGTAGAAAAACTAACAAGACAGGGAACGCACTGGAAGCAGGACCAGAACCTGGGGTGTTCAGTTCTGATTCACTAAGTTGATGCAGTAGAAACTTTTTACATGATACTTGGCATTCAAATAGATCACTGAAGAGGATCTGCTGTTACCTCTGGCTCTAATAGCAAAGATGCCTGGACCTTAGTTAATAAAGCCCCCAGAGTGTTGTTTTATAGGGAATATCATATGTTCCTGGTTTTAGATTTATCACATTATTACAGTTTTTCTTCCTTCTTGCTCTTCATTTTTCCTCTAATTTTGATGCTGAACGTTACCTTTGTTTTTTTTTTAATTGTCTAATGTTGTTTGAAATAAGCCTACAAGACAAAATCTCAATTCTACTTTAGTGCCAACTACGGCAGATGTAGCCCACCCTTGGTGAGCACACCTTGCTGTCTAGGTTCAGAGGAGTGTTTAGTGCAACAATCACACACCACACAACAATCACAAAATTTGACAGTTAGAAATTTAGTTCACTTATAAACACACAAAAATACATTACAAATATGAAACTAAAACTAAAAACTTTAAATAAAATGAAAGGTTCAGTGATCACTCTTAAATCAGTTTCTGTTTCTCAAGATGGAGTGTTCCTTAGTTTCCTCTTTGTAGTAGTGTATGTATGTAGGCGCCGCTCCAGGTGATTGGCACCCTCCTACCCCAATAACTGCTCACTCAACTGCCGTGTAGCTGCTGGGTTCCTTAAAGATCTGCTGGAGGCTCGCCATCTTTGGTTTCTGTAGATCCTCAGTGGCGGACGTCAACGATGTCCTCACTCTCATAACAAAAGACCTGACCTGCATTAACAACAGGTTCATAATATTTTTCCTGTTCTCTATAAATTCTTTTTGATTCATATCTAAAGTTTTCTTACTGTTGTACAACATAGCATAAGGCACAGTATCACAAAGTACCAACTCAATTTGCAAGTACTCACTCCACTAATTTACTACACCTTAAATCAATTGTTCAAAAATACCAACTACATAACTCCCAGATCGATCAATGTTCACATTGTACGATTTAACAAGAACTCATTAACATTTATCTTATGTAACACACTTTAAACTTTAGATAGCATAAACATATTGCAACATAATATGTTAACTACCGCTCAACAGTGATACTGCGTTGCTGCAGCACAAATAGCTAAATCCACTAGCAGTGGTAAGCACATGTCTGATTAACAGCCGTACTGAGCTAGCTTACCGAGATCAGAAAAGTACCGCAACTCAGTAGAACGGCACTCCTCATGTTCAACACAGTCTGTATAGAACTTTCTTCACCCTGTTTTGATACTTTCTTCTTTCACTCAAACTTTGAAAACTACTTCCGTTCACTGCGCTCTAAAATTACTGGTCAATTTTATTTAAAATAATTTAACTGCAAAAAAATAACTAAACATATTTCTATGACCTAAAACAGGTACAATATATCACTTATATTTTAACCCTACATTTCCAGCTGGGGTACACCCTCCCCCTCTAAAATGGCATAAGTCCCTTCATGTCTTTCTTTCATAGGAATAGTTTCCCTCGAAAGTCTCAACTAAAGCTCTATTAAACCCTTCCAGAATAGTCTGGGCAAAGGAATTTAAGGGTTTTTCTAGCTGAGGGTAAGTAAACCTTCCCTATGGCTTCCTAAAACGTTCAGACTTGCGCTGGGTGACACTGGGCGATTCACTAACATGACTTCCTGCCCTTTCTGCTGAGGTGGGGACACTAACTGCAGCTGGTTGACTATCAGCCATCTCTGACAAACTTTCCGAATGAAGGTCAGCTTCTCTCACAGTGCTATCATCTAGCAATTCCTGATTCTCTACTCCTTCTGCTGCTTGTAGGTTTTCAGGCCAAGATATGGTTGAGGACTGCTGTGTGTCCATCTCAGTTTCTCTTCTTTCCTGCTGGGGTTCACTTTGTCTTTTCATTCCCTCAATGTCCCTATCATTTACAGAGTAGTCTTCTGCAGTTTTAAGGTTAGTTGAGGTAATGCCAGGGAAGTTGTCAGTTGCATTTGGATTGTCCCTACTGGATGAATTGTATGATCCAGGAGAGGTTGACACATCAGGCATGGAAGACGGAGGTATGTTAACAACCATCTCTCCAGGATCCACTTCAGTTGTGTCTACACATTCATCCGGTGAGTGTTCTGTATTGGCTCTGTTCCTGCTAACAGTGATCTCCTCGCATGGAGTAGCATCCAAGGGCTCAAGGATTTTTGTTTCTGCTTCTACAATTCTGGCAGAATAAAACCAAGGATCGCCACTGTCCTCCTCATCAGAATATGGAGCTCTTTCATCCAGTTGAGTTTGTTTTTGTTGTCTGGTTCTAGGTTTGGTAACTGACATTGACTTCTTAGATTCATCTTCTTCAGAGAGGAATCCACACCGCCAGCTGGTAGCTTTCTGTCAAGTAAGACTTGAGATTTTTCACATATTGTGAATGCGTTATAGCTGGATCATTATTAAAGGGTAGACCAAAAGCAATATCAATGGGCAACCTGGGCTGTCGGCCGAACATGAGCTCATAAGGTGAGAACCCAGTTACCTCGTTTCTCGTGCAATTGTATGCATGAGCAAGTGGCTTCACATACTCACGCCACTTTGTTTTCTCTCTCTCCTTCAAGGTACCCAACATACTTAGTGCGATTAAGCCGCTCTACTGGGTTTCCCCTGGGATGACAAGGACTTATCCTAGTTTTCTTTATACCAAGTAGGTTACAAAGCTCCTTGATAATCTGTGACTCAAAATCACGGCCTTGATCACTATGTAGGCGTTCTGGGAACCCGTAATGGATGAGAAACTGCTCCCAAGGGCATCGAGCCACTGTGGTAGCCTTTTGGTCTCTGGTAGGCATGGCGACAGCATATTTTGTGAAGTGGCCGGTGATAATCAAAATACCCTTGGTGTTATGTTGTTAATGTAATCTGGTTCCAATGATAAAAAGTCCATACAGACCAGTTCCATGGGTCGACTGGTTTGAATGCTGACCAGAGGTGCTGCTTTTTCTGGCTGGCTTTTTCTCTTTACACACCTTGCACAACTTTTGATCTTAGATTCCACATCAATTGCCATTTTTGGCCAATAGAACCGCATCCTAGCCAACTCAAGGGTGCGTTCCAGTCCCATATGACCCATCTCATCATGAAGACTAGTGAGTACTGATGACCTTAATACATGTGGAAGGACAAACTGATACATTAGCTGACTGTCATGCTGTCGCTTCCTGTACAGTAGGCCATTTTTCAGTTCAAGGCGACTCATTTTTTTGAGCATCAGTCTAAGTCCAAGGGATTCTTAACTCAAGCTAGTAGGTTTAGGTTCTCCCAACTCCATCAGTTCAATGATTCTACTTATTTCAGGATCTGCCTTCTGTAGTTTGGCTAATTCCTTGTCACTGTACTTAGGAATTGTAGGGAGGCCATTAGGGGAACCTTCCTCCTCAAACAAGGTTGGAATAACCTCTGGGTGGATAGCAAGTGACTCAATGGGACATTGAATTTGCAAGATCCCATCCTGTATTACTAGATGGCGCTGACAAGTTGCCTTGACAATTTCCCCAGAAGCAAGGTGATCTTCTTGAGACTGGCTGTCATTGAGCTGGTTTTGCTTGCTTCTCCAAATGGCTCTTTAGGGTTGTAGTACTTATCTGTTTTTGCTACTCTGGCCCCTTTTTTGGTTGGCGGATAACCAGCAGTAAGATTAGTCAGAGGTTTAATGATCTTAGAGTAATCTTGCACAAATCTCCGATAATAACCGGAGAAGCCAAGAAAGGATTTTAGCTCCCTCAAGGTCTGCGGTCTCGGCCAGGTCTTGAGTGCCTCTATCTTTTGAGGATCTGTTTCCATGCCATTCCGAGAAACAATGTGTCCTAGGTAGCGAACTGATGTTTGAAAAAACTTACATTTCTCTGGCGAAAGCTTGAATCCATTCTCTCTCAATCGGTTTAACAAATTGGTCAGTCGGACTTCTCCATCAGATGCAGAAATGTGCTTGCGTTTGTTATGCCCTGCGGCATGTGATTCCACTCCCAGAGCCCTAGTGGACACACAAAAGCTGTTTTTGCTTTATCACACTCCTCCGTCTCTATCTGATACTAACCAGATTTAAGATCCATCACTGAAAACCACTGGGATCCGGTCAGTGCTGAGAATGACTCTTCAAGGTTTGGCAATGCATAAGCATCTTTGATTGTCTGCATATTGAGCTTTTTGTAGTCCATGCATAATCGAACATCACCATTTTTCTTCTTTACTATCACGATAGGTGATGAAAATGGGGATTCTGACTCACGAATGACTCCGGCATCAAGAAGGTTTTGGAGATGACGTCTTACAGCCTCATAGTCCTATGGGTGGATAGGTCTATGTTTGAAAGGAGTCTCATCCTTCAGCTTGATGCAGTGCTTGACTTTTGTTGCATGACCAAAATCAAGGTCATAATGTGAGAAGACGTCTGAATAGGTGTTCAATGTTGACATTATTTTGGCTTTCCACTCCTCTGAGAGTGGGGACCCACCAAAATCAAACTTCAAGTCTGGAGTTTTGTCACACTGCTGCTGACTTTTGTGATTTTCAGCTGATTCTTGGCTAAGGCAACCAGGTGGTTGCACTTGGCAGGAGAAATTAACTTCTGGCTGCTGAATGTCAGAGGTCTGAATGATACCATGAGGAACACTGAGCTCAGCTACGACACAACCTGTTGGCATAGCGAAGTCATGACCAGTTTCATTCCTTACAATAACAGGGACCTTATAAGGAGACTGTGCTGAAAGACTAATGAGACAGGGGTCAACGAAGATCCCACCTGGTAAGGATGAATCAGAAGGCTGTCCCATTAATGCCCACTTCTTATTGTTCATGACACCAAATTTAGCAAAGTCTTTGAGGACAACTCTTTGACCAGCAGGAATGATTCTTGGGTCACTGCCTCATAGCTTGACAAAACCAAGCCGACCATCTGTGGTTTGTTTATGCCTGAGCTGCAATGTCTTGAGAACATGATGGTACCCATAATACATACTGGAATCTGGCAATCATCACGGAACCGTTCATAAAGAGAGTCAAGAGTTTTTGTGCCTATTAAAATAGGGATGCTGTTGTTGGAGCGAACATCAGACACTATGAGAGCAAGTGTCTGAATTTCAGGCTTCCAAGAAATGAACTCTATGCTTATCTGTATAAAACCTGTGTAAGGAACACACTGACCATTCGCTCCTTCAGTCCCAAGTAGGTCACTGACTGGATGAATTGTATGATCAGACAGATATGTGTCATAAAAGGACTGTGACACAGTTGTAACTTGAGATCCTGTATGAAGCAGAGAGTGACAGCCAACACCATTAACTGTAATATTAGCAGTGCCTTTGCTTCCCACAAGTCCTCTTGGCAGTGTTCATGCTTGTACTGTACTGTGTTCTTTCAAAGATGCTTTTGTCTTCATTCTGTGTGTCTTGTTGGGACTTGTCTTTTCACCAATTCCTATTTGTCCCTCAACAGAATTGGTATTTAGTTTAACATAGAAGTGTCATCTGTTACATCTTTCTCCCACCAGTGTTATTTCTCTTTAAACTGTTTTCTCTTGGCATCCACCAATGTGGGATTTGGGGGGTTGTCGCAACCAGTTGCAATGTGCCCATCCTCCCCACATTGAAAGCAATAACCAGGCTTGGGTCTTCTAACTATGGGGACTGGTCTAGCTTTTGACTGTTTTTCATGAACCAGTTCTGCTTTTGGTCCTTCTCTTTTCTTTCCATCTTTGTGTTTTTCAGATTTTCTTTCTTTTGTCTGAGCAAGAGCTGCAATATGAGCTTAGAGGTCAGCAATTTGCTTCTGAAGTTGCTTAATAGCAGAAGGTGGGGTATTGGTTTGAACAGGTGACTCATGCTCATCAGGGAAAAAACAATGTGCATCTGAGACTGAGCTTTTGTTTTATTAAAGCCTAAATGCTGTTTCACCTGTTAGCTTTGGCTTCCTGCTTATCTTCTTCTGTACGCAAAAGCAACAGTAGCTCTGCAAATGTAGATGGGTTCTCTCTCTTTTGTTCTAGCTGAAGAGCAGTTATTTAGCTGTTGTTCCAGCATCCTCTGCAAACTGTTTCAAGAGCTGTTTATCTGCATTGCTAGCTGCAATGGCATCGGTCTTTACAACTTTGTTTAAAGCTTTTTGTTGTCTATGCAGATAATTTGATGGCTTCTCACCCATGTTCTGATTGATGGTAAGGAATTTTGCAAACAACTCATGCTTGTCTTCAACTGTGGCATATGCCGAGTCGATCAGGTCTAAGTACGCTCTTGGACTGCAATGCAGTCCTAGCGTTTTCACCACACTAGAAGCATCAGGCAATAAGCTGTCTACAATCTTCCTCACCAACTGGGCACCAGATATAGCAGGGTCAGCTATGTAGAACTCGGTGCTACCTCTCCAGGTCTCATAATCAACCTCATAATTAGGACAAGGAAATCTTACTGAAAACAATCAGGATTAACTGGCGAGTGGAATTGTGAAGTAAAGTCTGTGCCCTTGGCAATGTGCTCTACCACTACGCGCTGCATATCAGGTGGACTGAGTTGGTCAGGGGTCAATCTCAGGTTAGATGGTGGCTCCTTTGGGGGAAAGACAGCAGCTGCTTCAGCTTTAGCAGGATAAATGGGCTCATAGGTAACTGACTCGGGTGGCACAAATACAGTATCTTTTTTGAGACTAGTTGTAAATGGGGACACTACAACCTTTTCACCAGGTGGTTCCTGAACTGCCTCAGTTTCCTCTGCCAAACTCCCCTCTCCTACAAACTCAGTTATTCTAGCCAACTCATTCTGTAAAACATGCTCAAAAGATTTGCCAATCTGTTTAGCTATGCTTTTAAGTTGTGACAAAAATGTGCACGTAATGCCTGTAACCTTTTCATGGGAATATACATTTCCTAGAAGCTCAACATGGTGAACGACCTCAGGATTGGCCACACAAGGCCTATCTATAGGTAAAATATCCTCAATGGCCTTTACTGTCGCACCAGAGCTGTACTCCACAATAACATGGTCATGAAACTCTGAACTGGATTCTGAAGCCTTAACTTCTAATCCTAGCTATGGACCCGTATTGCTTCAGATAGTCAAAGATCTCCTCATCTGCTGAGCTATGTAAAAGTCCTGATATGATGAGAGAATTTGGAACCTTTACATTCTCTAACTCGATGTTTTCCATTTTACAATGGTTAAATAGTGTGACGCAGGCAAAATTAGAATTACACTATAAGCCTATGTCAAATAGTTGACAGAATAACAAAAAGTTATGACTGATGCACTAGCCACAAAGCTCCTGGCTGGCTCGCCACGTTTTACCGTGTAGCCCACCCTTGGTGAGCACACCTCAATGTCTATGTTCAGACGGAGCTGAGTGTTTAGTGCAACAATCACACACCACACAACAATCAGTAAATTTGACAGTTAGAAATTTAGTTCACTTATAAACACACAAAAATACATTACAAATATGAAACTAAAATGGGCCCTTTAAATAAAATGAAAGGTTCAGTGATCACTCTTAAATCAGTTTCTGTTTCTCAAGATGGAGTGTTCCTCAGTTTCCTCTTTGTAGTAGTGTATGTATGTAGGTGCCGCTCCAGGTGATTGGCACCCTCCTACCCTAATAACTGCTCACTCAACTGCCGTGTAGCTGCTGGGTTCCTTAAAGATCTGCTAGAGGCTCACTATATTTGGTTTCTGTAGATCCTCAGTGGCGGACGTCGACGATGTCCTCACTCTCATAACAAAAGACCTGACCTGCAATTACAACAGGTTCATAATATTTTTCCTGTTCTCTATAAATTCTTTTTGACTCATATCTAAAGTTTTCTTACTGTTGTACAATATAGCATAAGGCACAGTATCACAAAGTACCAACTTAATTTGCAAGTACTCACCCCACTAATTTACTACACCTTAAATCAATTGTTCAAAAATATCAACTACATAACTCCCAGATCGATCGATGTTCATATGGCTAAATCCACTAGAAGTGCTAAGCACATGTCTGATTAACAGCCATACTGAGCTAGCTTACCGAGATCAGAAAAGTACCGCGACTCAGTAGAACGGCACTCCTCACGTTCAACACCGTCTGTGTAGAACTTTCTTCACCCTGTTTTGATACTTTCTTCTTTCACTCAAACTTTGAACAAGAGTTTATAGCTGTTCAGCATGCTTAATGTGGCGACACGAAGCAATGCGCGTTCTCGATCCCAGCTCATTCTCTCCTTCCGCTGTACTGCTCAGCGCTACTTCCGTTCACTGCGCTCTAAAATTACTGGTCAATATTATTTAAAATAATTTAACTGCAAAAAAATAACTAAACATATTTCTATGACCTAAAACAGGTACAATATATCACTTA
>OMLM01019786.1:0-12584 GCA_900302695.1 Helostoma temminkii | reverse complement strand
GAAATTAAAGCTAATGTTTTCTTGTTCAATACAGGCACAAATAAATGCCTGAGGCTGCAATGACTTTGCCTCCTGCACCACCAGTTACTCCTGACTCCAGATGTGCCTCCAACTCCTCCAATCTCCTACAACTGTAGATTTTAATAACAGTGTTGATTCCTATTACATGTGCTGTATTACATGAGGGTTATACTATTTTTTTTTAAATAAATTGTATAACCTCTCTCTGATGTCACTTTTATTTAAGATAACATGTGGGGAATATTTAAATTGATTCATATATGGTTATGGTGTGCATTGGGATACAAAAAGAGCTAACTACTCAAGAGTTTCCTAGTGTGAGCTAAAATATTTTATACTATTACTTTTTTCTATTTTCAGAAATTCAAATCCAAGCCTAAATAGTTTGCAGCCAAATGTGGTCCAGTATGTCTACATAAGTTGAAATATTGAAATTTCCACAGACAGCAGTGTAGTTAATCAGCTAAATGTAAACAAATATTTGCATATTCACAGCTTTATTTCATTAAGCATAAATAAGGGATAGAATAATGTAATTGAACATCTGGTTGTGGAACGACTGTAGCCCATCCTGGTACTGGTGGTTATGTGTCGGCACCCAGACTTGGACCAGAATCGGGCCGGGTGTACTTGGGCCGATTCGGGGGCGTCATTCAAACCGCGTCTGGCACAGGTCCGGCAAACGCAAACGGGCCGGATAATGTTTTCCGGTCTGCCAGATCTAGCCCGTTACGTGGCCAGACTGTTTTGGCTACCTGGGTATTGTTCAGACCAGGACTGCCTTTCTCACTGTAACTGTCACATGGTTTCAGACAGAAACTGACATGTTGCTGTTTGCTTTTCCTGAACTAACTGACAAATCCAACGTGTTAATGTGTAGAAAATCATCTTCTTCTTCCTAAGTTCTTTTCCATAAAAAGTCCATCACTATGCATCTATAGTAGTTTATGAATCAGGTTATGTCCTGTATGAATTTCAATTACAGCTTTACAACTACAGGCATGAATTCAGTCCACAAAAATACACATGGGTGAGCTAGAACAGAGCCTTCCTGGAGATAAGACAGTAGACCCGATGCTAACTAGAGACAAGGCATGCTGAAGGATAGCATAGACTGGGAGTCCTGGGCTGGCAGGTGGGGGACAGACAGTGCTGGAATTGGCCCACGTCTTGGGCAAATTTAGGTTCTCCCTTTCAACAGGTGGCCAATATATTCATAAATTCTGGCTCTTCAATAAAAACTTGACTGGACTCCAGAGACAGTCTTCCCCAGAAACTGGCAATGAATGAGTGAAAGACAGCAGCTTATCTACAGTGGATAGTGACTGCAAACACACATGAGCTGTGTGGCTAAGAAATGAGAATAAAAAGTGAGTAGCAGGCAGAGGTCATTGAATGTGTGTGTGTGTTGGTAATCATCACATTGTAGGGACATAAGTCTGTTTACACAGTCACGGTGTGGGGACCAAAAATCAAGTCCCCATAAGGGAAACCCTTTTGGATGGACACAGGAGTCATTATAAAGGTGCCTGAGTGGTTTTTATTGGGCATTGGCCCATATGACATGTTTTTCCATAAGTGTGTGTGTGAGAAGGGTGCACCCTGGCTCCCCCCTATAGTTTTCAGGTGGTACTGCAGTCACTGCTACACACACGCATTTCCAAATATGGTAAGTACTGTCCACTTCCTGGACCTCATAATGGACCAGCAAATCTACAACACAAGGTAAGCACATTTGTATTTTAAACAGTTTTCAACCTACTAATCAGGTTAATAAGTTGCAATTAGTTAGCAGAATAGCTTCAAATTATTGGCCAGTGTTTTTACCTTTAAATGTATACAGGTGTATATGCCAAAGGAAAAAAAAACATGCAAAGTGAATGTTACAAAAAACGCTACTCAAATAAAATCTAAATTAATTGATCTGTAAGTAAATGTCACAAAATTGTGTCGAACACACAAAGCCAATATTGTGGAGTATTGCAACTAAAGTATAACCTAAATTTATTTATTTCAAGAAAATGTGGCAAAATCAATTGTATTGATGATATACTGTCTTAATTGCTATGATAACCTCAGGTTAAGTATTTGTAATGACACTGACAAATAGTCTAGCTGCGACTTCTGCACAAGGCTTTTAATGTGACAAGGCAAAGGAAGTCGAATATAAAGACACTATCAGCTTAACGCTAAAGGTTAAAGCTCCATCCCTTCAAAACACAGCACAGATATCAGTCAGGTGAGTGATTCACTACTTAAGTCATGACTTTTTCTATATAATATAGGAGCTAGAATCCAGATTTAAAAGCTATGAAGCAATTTATTATTGCAGAATTCGCCTTTAAAGCATGCTAGTCCAATTTGTACAGTGCTACAGTAACTGAATTAGCCAAAGTACATTAAGGAATTTTCTGCCACAGTGATATTATGGTGTGATATAATGGTATGAGGGTGAATTTGAACTTTCAGAGGAATTGTCTTCTTGCTGAAATATCATTCTATTCTGAGACTTTCATGACCTCCCTACTTTTTTTCTAGGTTCCTTTCCTTAACACCAAACCTGAATCACCTCCTCATCATTTCCGTGTGTTGTTTTGAAATCCCTAAATGGTCTTGCACCAACCTCTCTGAGCTGCTATGTGTGCATTCACTCTTGTCTCTGGCTTTTGACCCAGTTTGACTTAGTGATTGTTTATATTTTTGTATTATTAGTTTTAATCTTTTAGGCATTGTTATTTTGACTGCTAAGCACTGGTCAGTGTCGGTCGTTATTAATCCATGCCTCGATCGATCTGGTATGAAATTCACACTCATTTGCATTTTAGGCCCCATGGCCTCTTGTGCTTGTGCGTATGTGTTTTTCTATCTGACAGGTAACAGGAGGCAGAGCTAATCGCCTTGGTCGGGTAGTTCCATACTATAAAATGCATGCTCTTCCTCAGTCACCTGGTGCGCTCATCCTCCTGTGCATCTTTGTTCTTTTGTGCCATGCATGCATCACAATTATTTCCATCTTTTCATGCTTCTGATAGAAATGAAAAATTCTCAACGTTCACTCTGCCTTTGTCGTAACTGGGGCAAAGCCTGGTGTAGACATGCTCAGGAACAAGATTAATATACCCTCAGTGCTCTGGTCGGCTTTCTGCTGTTACAGTAAAGACAAGGACAAATGGACAGCGAGTTCACATAGGGGCTTCAACACTGCAGAAGACTCTACATCTGAACATCTGGAGACGAAGACTTTGGAAGAACTATGTGAAGAATGGAGCATTAAGGTGTTTCCCAGTACAACAAACTGTCCTTTCAATGAAAATTTCTGAATTTTACCCTGAAATTAATATTGATAGTAACTGTCATTGCCCACGCCAAACACCAACCACATCTGTCCCTCCCACTACTACCATCCATCAACAGCAACTGTACCACAATCAAATGGATTCCTTTTCCCACAAAGTTTTAACAGAATATCTACATTTCAGAACTCAAAGGTTATTGTGGATACTGTATCTCTGTGACATATGCCCCATTCTGGTCCATCCCCCTCAGAATCACAATCTGGGGTCCTGCATATGTCCTCAGAAGAGTTAAAATATGGGCTGCTCAGTGATTTAGTTAAATACCACCTCCGCAACTACCACTTAATCAGCTCCTAACACCTGTAAATTCAATTTGCAGCACAGTTATGTCTAAATTTCAAGATCAAAAAGATTGTTGATAGACCAACACAAAATATCACATAATTGTGAAGTGGAACAAAAATGACACAGGGTGTTCAAGATATTTTACAAATAAAACTCTGAAAAATGTGGCGTGCATATGAATTCAGTTCCCTTGAGTCAATACTGTGTTGAACCACCATTTGCTGCAATTACAGCTGCAAGTGTCATAGTCTCCAGTCTCCTTGCCTGTCTGCCCTTTCCTTATGAGGTCTGTTTCCTGTCCTCCTCCTCCTCCCTCATCTATTACCAATGATTGCTTGGACGCTAAACGCCTGTGCTTCCCTCTATTAAAGCAGATCCACAGGATCTCAGCCTTTTGCCAGCGAGTTGCCAACTAACCACTGAATAGCAATGACCCAGCCTGAGAAATACACCTGATTGTCTACATGGTTATTGAACTGCACTGCTACCTGACCTGAACCCTGCCTGCTCCTA
Source organism: Helostoma temminkii (assembly GCA_900302695.1). Taxonomy (NCBI): domain Eukaryota; kingdom Metazoa; phylum Chordata; class Actinopteri; order Anabantiformes; family Helostomatidae; genus Helostoma; species Helostoma temminkii. The sequence goes on along the minus strand of OMLM01019786.1, from coordinate 8,409 downwards.
AACAGACCTGATTAACGTGAGTTACTCCTGACCTGCTGCTTTTTTCCTCTCCTGTTATTCCACCATCTCCTGTCTTTCCCTCTCCTGCCCCGCTACCTATTGTTTGATCACCTGTGTCTGACCTTGGACGGTTAACTGTGGATGTGAGACTCTTGATAGTGGACTGTATGATTGGGGCCTGTGTTTGATCTAGGACTGGCTGCCAACGTGGATTTTGGATTGTGGACCTTTTTGAAAGTGTTTTCCTGTATATGACTTTGGACTGATTATTAACCTTGTGCTTTTGGACCTCCCCAAGTTACAGCTGCTTCCATTAGGGCCAGTTCTTAAAACACCACCTGCTCACCTTTAAGGAGGCCGCCATCTTGAAGGAGGGGCCATCATCTCCACTTCCTGTATTACCAGCCATCTTTGTAGTCCTCACTTATGCTCCACTTAGTTCCCCTGCAGACTGCCTCCTACCTGTGATTCCTGGAACTACCTCTTGGGCCTCTTGGCTGCTCCTCTGATTTATGCTCTCCTTGTCCGACCTGACAGTTTATGTGGATGGTTGTGTCTTGGTAGGTTTGCAGTGGTGCCATATGCTTTCCATTTTCAGATTATGTAATAAACTGTGCGGCTTTGAGATGTTCAAAGTTTGGTATATGTTTTCATAACCTAACCCTGCTTTAAACATCTCCACGACTTTATTACTGACCTGTCTGGTGTGTTCCTCAGTCTTCATGATGCTGTTTGTTCACTAATGTTCTCTTACAAACCTCTGAGGCCTTCACAGAGCAGCTGTATTTATAGTGAGATTTGCTTTTTGCTTCTACATAAAATGTGATGCCAGAGAGATCACTTACTACTACTTAGTGTTGTTTTTAGACAACCTATAATATAATAAAACACTGTCAGAGTTTCCAGAATTTGTGTTGCCAACTTTAATCAGCTTCATAGATTTTTTTGGGTGAAAACTATACGCAACATTATTCTGCTAAATCATGAACTTACTGGCAGCTGTGGTCCTGACCTCACTCTGCTGCTCTGCTCCTCCTCTCTGTTGTCTGCACCGTTACTGCAGCATTATGCTGATGCTTTTATGTTTATTCACCACAGAACCACAGTTTGCCGATCACCACAACATACCCACATCTATGTGTCTCTCACGCTGTGTCTACTTCACCAGCTCTGTTGGTTGTCTCATTTTTTCCACATTTAACCATTAGCCTGTTCATAAAAAATGTATAAATTGTTTAGCACATGAGCAAGTGCAGTTCTATGTAATATGTCATAAAATATGTATTATATAATATACATACAAAAATTAACTATCAGTATAAGAGAATGATGCATTACCTCACTTATTACAGTCACCACTGATGACATTTCACCTTATTCATGTAGTTTTGTTTCATTTTGAGGTTGAAATATTACATGTGTGTGTTAACTGTTGTTTCAACTAAGAACATGTTTACCTGAGCAGCAAAATTTCTTTTGCTAAGTTGCTAAGTTCCTTGTGTTTGCTGCATCTCTGTGCTATTTTTAACTCAGGAAGTGTGGCCCCTCAAGCTAGTGCTAATACTAAAGTAAGGCAGGTCTGTGAAGTTTTCTAAACTACTGCACTCTTGGTACGAGAAGCAAGGTATGTAATGTGTGGCTCTTTGTTTAGGCTGGAAGAAAATGTAAGGGTGTTATGTTGTTTACAATGACATTTGTTAAAATGTGTTTGTTATTTTGTGCTTTACAAAAAATATTTGTGTTGTGTATTATATTACATTGCAGAAATAATAAGTGGTTTTGGTGATTCTACTCTGGAGAAAGCACCCATAATAAACATACTGCACTTTTAATGTTCTCATTTTGTACCCTTTGCCCAGTTATATGATAATTTAGTTACTAAATTTCTCTTATGAAATGTGAAATCATATTCATATTGTCCAACATCTTGGACTAGATTTCGAAAGACTACGATTCAACAAAATTAATTACGCAAAACAAAACCACTATATGTGTACATGTGCTAAATTAGACTTTGATTGTTCTTTGTCTTCTCTTCTGACCAAGTGTGTGATAATGACATCCCTGAAGATGTGGTTCCTCCTGCCCCTCACTGTCCTGCTCCATCTGTACATTGACCCCACAAAAACCGAAGTGGTGCAGTCGATGTCACAGTGTGATGAGTTTCTTCTTGAGAGCAGGTCTCCACAGGTTCCAGGCATCTTGGAGAGGGGTAAAATAAAGGGAAAAAACCGATACAAAATCATCTGCCAGACTTATGTGAACAAGAGAAGGTTTGTGACGCTCTATGACACCAAGAACAAGATCCCAGTGCTTTCTGCTTACAAGTACAAAGGGGCACAGAAGGGACGACCAGACAACAAGTGGAAGATAGAGCCACAGGTATGTGTATCAAGTCGCCTTATAACACATTAATACATTTTTCTCTCATTTAATTATTTGTTACTGATACACTATCTGTACTTCTGACTGAAACTTACCAAACTTAAGTTTCTTGAAGATGATTTTATATAAATCAATTTTCTCTTGACTTTGGTGAAATTGTTATTTTAACAATTTAAGTGTATGAATATAATGATCTCTCAGTCCTGTTTTTGTCATGTTTTTTTTTCTTTCTATAAAGATCTATAAGAAAATGTCACATTAAAATTATTTATTATCTGTTTTAACACTAATACTTTGGACAAATCAAAACCTGTAAACAAGTTTCTATCACATCACATTGCTTCAGTATCAGCACCACTGACTGACTGTTTCAACTTCTGCAGCTTGAAAACATGAAGAACGACAAAAACATGAAGGATTGTGATCCCAGAGCTGAATACCAGAACCAGGCCAGTAATAATTATTATAAGAAGAACAAAGACTATAACAGGGGCCATTTATTTCCATCTTCTTATGCATTTGATGAAAGTGATAAAATTTCAACGTTCACACTGACAAACATCGTTCCACAAGCAATATCGTTTAATAGTGGCAGCTGGGAGAAAATGGAGACCTACGTCAAATGTATCCTGCAAAACTATTGCATCAATAACAATAATGTAATTGAAGGATACATAGTAACTGGAGCTCAGCCCAGCAAGGACAAAAAACTCAATAACAGGGTAAATGTTCCTTTAAAGCTCTGGTCAGCTTTCTGTTGTTACAGTGGAAACATGAAGAAATGGCTAGCAGGTGCATTCTGGGGAGACAACGTTCAAGATAAATCTAAATCTACAGTTCTGCCGATGAAGACTTTGGCAGATCTCTATGAAGAACTGAGCAGTGGCTCTTCACGTTTTGAGGCATTTCCTGGAACCAATAATATCACAAGGTGCCCTCTCAGAGAAACCGCTGATAAGTACAACCCAGACATTAATAGAACCTGCAAATACCCACCACAGCATTTAACAGGCAAGTTTGTTAAGAAAATGTAATGCAAAAGTGTTTGAATCTAAAGAGGCCTCTATTAAATTCCAAAGATATGTTCCTGCACGAGTGTGGCTCAATAGAGATCAGAACTAATACTGAACCCCAGATTTGCACAACCACACAAAATTATTATTAAAACCTCATTTTTTGACTACTGATTTGAGTCATTATTATTGGACATTTCTGCAGTAACAGTTTGATAATTAGCTTGTGATGTTTCTTTCAATGGTTATTGCTGGTTAACTAAAACTGTGTTAAACTTCTCTCTGCTTCGCTCCTCTCCAGGACACTCAGCTTCACAAGTGCAACAGCAGCATAAATAGAAATAATGATTCTTTTTACTTAACTTTTAATTTGAAAGTTGACTTTTTTCTTAGTTACAGTTATAGTTCATATTTGATGTGTCGCTCTTCTGTTTCTCTTGATTGCATCTAAACCATCTTTTTAACTAATTGATAAGCTTTTTACAGAGGTTTTTCTGACAGTCTCGAGTAGTTATTAACCTTGTCATTTGTTGTAAATGTGGGAGAAACTGAAACATCTTCATCATCAAATAAAATTAAGCTGATGTATTTTGTATAACAAAATGTTGTTGCTTTAAAGAGCCATATGGTTTTCACACAAACTCCACAGGAACTGCTTATCGTTTAGGTGTGAAAATATCTTCCTAAAGCTCAAACTTTGTTTCTCCTACTTGCAAATACATTTACTATTAAGAAAAGTTGTCAGAGTCTTGCTTTGTTTATTAATACATTACACTGTGGTTTTAGTGATGGACAAATAAGAAATAACTATTCATTATTCTTTTACTTCACATCTCAGTCTGTTCATAGCTATTTTGTGTATTGTTTTTGCTGATGTCAGAATCATACATAGGCAAGTATGTGCAGTGCTGTGAAAAAGCATTTGCTACCTTCCTGACTTTTTGTGCTTTTGCATATTTTTTCACACTTATGAGATTTAGATAATCATCTACACTTTTTAATATTATACTGTTAACCAGAGTAAATAAAAAACACATTTTAAATGATGATTTAATTTACTAAGAGAAAATAAATGTCCAAATCTGCCTGGTCATATGTGAAAAAGTATCTGAGTGAATAAACCACACATTTTGGAAAGCTGAGTTCAATTTCACTTGCCACACGTAGACATGATTACTGTCAGACCTTTTGAGTTAAGAAATCACTTAAATAGAAGCTGTTTACATTTACATTTAGTCATTTGGCAGACGCTTTTATCCAAAGCAACTTACAAGTGAGGTACAAAGCAAGCAAAACTCTAAGTCAAGGAGCAAAAACTAAAGCAAAGCAAAGCACTATCAGGAGAAGTGTATTCGTTTAATGAGATGAGTGCAAACACATTTTTTTTTTTTTTTAACAAAGTGAAGTGAACACTTCATAAAAATCAAAGAATAGATATGAAACACAGTAATTGACATGTATCTGTCTGGAGAGAGTTTCAAAGCCATTTCTAAGACGAAGGATCATGGAGAGTCAGTCTGTGACCGCAAGCTCAGGTGAACTTGGGTTATGGACAATGATCTGAAACACATCAGCAAGTCCACCTCTGAATGGTTCAAACAAATCAAAACAAAATGGTTTTAGAGTGGCCTAGTAGTACTAGGGTACATGTGCATAACTGAGTCACAAGGTGGTGGAATGGCCTAGTTGTAAGGAGTAGCAGTGATGAAGGTGGATGAGTTTAAATACCTAAGATCAACCGTTCCACTCCCATTGTGAGTGACATGAATGGAGAGGATTTGTAAGGAGTATATTAGAGTAAGGTAAGTAGGATGGTTTGGAGACAAAGTGAAAAAAAGCTGAGGATTGAGCTACCACACAAGAGGAGAAAAGGAACAGAGATGGAGATGGATGATCTGCTGTGGTGATGCCTAAAAAAAGCAGCCGAAAAAAGAAGACTTCAGATTCATGCACGATCATGAACACACTATAATTACTGCCGTTCATGGCTATTATCACCTAACATGTAGTAAAAGGGGCACTAAGGCCAGGTCTAGTCCTTGTTTGCTTAAAATGTAGCACCACTACAAATACAAACATAGAATCTAGCAATCTGACCTCTGGTCCCAGACATCCTGAGTGAGCCAAGATGATAGAAACCCATCTGCCAAAATAATGAGAACATCTCAGTGTTCTAAGTAAAAAGGGACATAGGCAAACTCTTCTGGATGCTTTTATTATTATTATTATTTATTACACTTGAGACCAGGTGCAGTCCACTTGGAATCATGGATGGACTGATTAGAGTTTGGTGAACAAAAGTCAAAGGTCAATGTCACAGGGATCCCATGTCTGCCTGTCATTGTGAACATGACATCTCAGGAATGCCTAGAGCAGGGGTGCCCAATACGTCGATCGCGATCTACCGGTCGATTGCGATCTACCGGTCGATTGCAAAGGTAGTGTGGGTAGATCGCATGACATTAAAAAATAGACGTCAGGCTGTCATCCATCCTCAGTATTAAATTTGTCACAGGATTGACATACAGGGCAGCCAGTCTGACAGCTGATCTTTTCTGACAAATGGGTCACCAAGCATGCATGTACAAGCGCGCCAAAACTCTGGCAAGCTACCAAGTTGCCTAGCCTCCAATAATTTTTGTTCTTAACTTAAAGGTATAAAAATGAGTGGGGGAACTGGACCAAGTAAGAAGCTAAAAACCTACTACTTCCATACTGAATGGGAGGACTTTTTTCACAATGTCATATTCGAAGTGCGTTTGCCTCATCTGCCAGTCTACCATTGCTATTCCGAAGAAGGGAAACGTGGAGCGGCATTTTTGGACTGTTCACAAAAACTACAACACTGACTTCCCCCTGAAAAGCCAGCTAAGAAAGAGAAAGGTGAAGGAACTAAAATCCCTCTTGTCTGGACAGCAGTCATTTTTCTTGGCCGCTTAAATGGATTTATTGCCAAGTGCAGGAAGGATTTCTATAAGTCCAGTCTTTTGTGTTTTACAATTAATCTCCCAAACCTGGTTCTTTGTTCATGAGACTGAGTATTAATCTGTGAAACTTGTGCATCATACTCCACTATCCGTGAATCAGAGTTTATCAGTGTTTGCGATTTCCTCATCTTGCCTACTTCCAGTTCTTCCACTGTGAAAAGGTGACGACGGTTCCTGCAAACAATGCCCTGCTCTGTGTCCACAATGTAGAAGCGTGGTGCAGTGCGCTCACTGACTACTGTTCCAGGGGCCTTCGCATCTGGTCTCCACACTTTCTCACCTGGAGGTAGTCTGCTGAGATTGCGTGCCTGATGATGCAGATTAAAACGTCTCTGGTCTGCACTCCGCCTTTCCTTTTCCCTTGAAGCAAGCAAGAGATCATCTGGTAGTGCAACTAAGCTGGGTTAAACCCGTTTGCCAAAGGGGTACATCTATATGCCATAAGTGCAAGATAAGGATCCTCCGCTTTTCTGAGCAAGGCTTTCACAGTCTGCACTGCTCGCTCTGCTTCCCCGTTACTCTGCGGAAACCTTGGGCTATTAGTTACATGATCAAACCCATATGCAGAGATAACTACTGAAAGACACTCCAGAGGACTGAGGTCCATTATCAGTAATTAAAATTTGCGGTACTTTGTGTCGAGCGAACATGGATTTAAGGTGTACAATAACATCCACAGACTCAGGAATAGTAGTCTACCAGCAGCAAATACTGTTTGCCTTTTAGGGTAAAGAGATCCGCCCCTAACTTCTGCCAGGGTCTTTCGAGGAATTCCGCTGGAATAAGTGGCTTCACTACATTGGAGTGTGTTTTTATGCATGTATGACAGTTCAGTACTAGATCATTGATCTGCTGACTGAGACCTGGCCACCATACTGTTTGTCGAGTTCTCTGCATTTGACTAAGCCTTGGTGGCCCTCATGCAACTTACTGAGGACAACATCTCTCATGGCTGATGGAATAACCAGTCTTGTTCCCTAAGAGACCATCCTGCGCTGTGAGGTAAGCTCTCTCTGCCCAGTAATGTTTTAATGGTGCATGATAGGCATTGTGTCTGGGCCATCTTAGCCCATTTCCATAACCTAATTTCAACTGTTCCCTCAAACTGTTTAGATAGGATGCACTTGCAGGAAAACTCTCAATAATGCTGTCTGCATAAATATTTGTGATCTCCATAAGCTCAGTATCAGCACTTGTATGAGCAGTGCGCAGTTGTGCAGGTGACAGCGTGTCTGCAGTCCACAGTTCTTTCCCTGGTACATGAGAAATTTCATAGCTGTATCTCATAAGTGTCATCCTAAACCGCTGAATATGCAGAGGTAAGGTGTCAAGACCTTGTGTTCCCAAGAGGCTAACCAGAGGTTTATGATCCGTCTCGAGCCTGAAATGTTGTCCCAAGAGGAAGCCACTGAATTTTTCACAGGCCCATGTGAGGCCCAGAGCCTCTTTTTCCACCTGGGCATACTTCTGTTCCACAGGTGCCAGTGACCGTGATGCATAGACAACCGGTCTCCAGTCCTCGTCCCATTTCTGCAGCAGAACAGCTCCTAAGCCGAAGGATGCATCTACAGACACCTTGCTTATCCTGTTTGGATCATACAGAGCTAGCACAGGGGTGGCGGAGAGCTCCTCTTTCAAACCATTGAAACAAACATCCGGTGGTTTTTCTTGGAAATTTCAAACTTCCACAGATTTTCTATAAGTCTAGTTTTTTGGGTTTCACAATTAATTTACCAAACCTGGTTCTTTGTTCATGAGACTGAGTATTAATTTGTGGAACTTGTGCATCACACTCTACTATCCGTGAATCAGAGTCAGGGTCTGGCATAACTCCTTGGTTTGAGATGATATGGCCAAGGAATTTCACCTCTTGTTTGGACAGTTCACACTTCTCCATGTTGAGTGTTATGCCTGCTGCCTCTATCTTCCTGAGGACAGCATGTAGACTAGTGTTATGCTCGTCCAGTGTGCTATTCCAAATGGTAGTCGTTTGAAGAAGTAACGACTAAAGGGTGTGGTAAAGG
>OMLM01019785.1:0-17625 GCA_900302695.1 Helostoma temminkii | reverse complement strand
CACTTCTACTTGGAGGACTCTCTGGCATGCTTATTCTTGCTGTTCCTGCAGGTAGAGCTGTTGGTAAATTATAGCAAAATTACATTTTCATGTTTTCTGTCTCGTGTGGTTGTAAAGTTGTGTTTTTGTATTTTCTATTATTTTAGGTCACGGTGTTACATCCTTAGCTGTCATAGCACGATTTTCCCTGGCTGCTGCTGGATCTATATGTAATGTGTATATTCAGGAGTTGTTTCCAACATCTGTAAGGTTGGTGCCCACATGCTTTGTATGTACACTTTTCAGACTTTACATTTTGGATGTATTAAATGATTTATATTAACCTGCAAATGATTTGAGAACTGTCACAAAAATACATCTACATTATATATTTTATTTTATATTATATTTTTAAAGCATGGCAGCCTGCACCACTGTATGTTTGATGCACGAGTTTATTACAGAAATGCAGTCTTCAACCTGAATGTGAATGTGCAAATATCACAGTCATAATTTCCACTTTCCTCTTCCAGACAAACAGCCACAGCTTTAGGAGCCATATTAGGAAGGTCAGGTACATTAGTGGCTCCGCTACTAAACATGCTGGCCATGTACCATGAGGCCATACCCATCGCAGTCTTTGGCAGCCTTACACTGATCAGTGGTGCTCTCGTCTTCCTGCTTCCTGAGACCAGAAGAAAAGAGCTTCCTGATTCCACTGAGGAGGCTGTGAATAACAGGTAACTACTGTAGATATATTAAATTATTATGTACATGCGTCATTAGAGAAGGTGACATCTGCAGATGTTACAATATAGTGCACCACAATAAAAGTAGGTGCAAATAGAGTAGTTCAGATCAGACTCACAAATCTGTTTGATAATCAGTCTCAAAGGATTTGTTAGAATTTGGGAATTATAATAACATTATACCATTTCCTTTGTGATATCACTTCCTTGTCCTTTGTCTTTTCAGAAGTGGAACCTCCACACACAAAACAAACTCTTCAGATCTAAATACAACCAAGCTGTAAACATGTTTTTGAAATGGAAAAATAACCCCTAAGTAATCACTTATCATTATATAAACTGACCAGCAGCAATCGTTTTGTACATAAAAATATTTCCTATTTTTTAAATTTCCTTGATATACTTTGTCGTTGTAACATTAATTTGTTAATAACTCAGATGTCATGAAGAACTAAATCATGTACTACTTTTTTTTAAAAGAATGAATGACTGTAACTGAGTATTGAGTGTGTATAATAATTTTTAGTGTGCTAAGAAAATCCACAATTAAACAAAAACTGATGTTTCTGGCATGTACCAGTATATTTAATATTTTTTTATTTATTTCAAACTGCTTCTGACATTTAAAAAATGTATAAAAACACATTGCCCCATAAGCCTTGTTATGGTATGGTAATATGAATTATTATTCCATCTATTTAACATGTGTGCAGTCTTTGTAGCACAGATAAAATGAGGTAATACAAAAAAGTTGTACACTGAGAAACTACAGTTTTTTACATACTTGTTTTGTTTTTAATTGTTTTGAATATAAAGTTATTATATGCCCACAAAAAACAAAAACAATATAATAAAAAAAAAGATTTAAAAAAATGGCAGCAAAGTTGTCAAACAGTGAATTCAAAATTTTATTTTACTGTCACGTGACAAAAGAGATCCTGACAGTCCGTTGAGTCCAGCAACTTTGCTGGACTTTTTACTGTTTTTTTTACAGTAAACCAACTGGCAAATGAAGGCTTAAGAGCGGGAGCAGAGAGGCTCAGAACAGGAGTGAAGAGGGATGAACCAAGAAAAACCAAAACCAGCAAAACCAAAGTACAAAATAAAACACTAAACCCAAAGCAAACTCAACATCACCGGGAAACTAGCAGTAGAACAAAAGAACTGGAGACAAACCACAAGGTGAGTTCATAGGCAAAAAATCAGGAGTGCATACACAGACGAACCAACAAACTAGAGTGTGAGGGAAAGCAGGTATGTAAAGGTGAAAACTAATAGACAGCAGCTATGAATGATTGAGTGACGAAGAGACAAAGAAGGCTGCTCAGTGAAACTGAGTGGAAAAGCTGAACTCAGGGAACAACACAGACAAGGGGGAAAACAGACATAAACGGTGAAAGCAAATGTGTAGATGGTCAGGAGAAACAGAATAGGAGAAGAGAGTCAGGGAAAACTATAAACTATAAACTATAAAGAAAACTAAAATAAACAACACACAAAAGCAGGAATCGTGACAGTGTACTGTAATCCTGTCTATGCTGCATATTATTACAATAACAAAGCATAACAAAACAGATCCTCTGTAATCTAAAATTAGTATTAAGGTGAGATACATACAGAACTGTATTGTTATATAATCCAAAAATATTCATTTATCATGCAACATTTTGATATATTTTAAATAATTAATAAGGATACATAATGCTCTCCAACACAACTTCGCCAACCACTATGAACTTAATAATAAACATATTGTAGAATTATCACCTTTCTGACAGTTTCAACCTAAAAACTGAGAAATTATTTTTAAATTTCTACCTTGCAAATGTAGAATTTATAAGTGTTGCTGAATTTAATTGCATTATATTGTACAGATGTAATTAAAAAGGTGTGTGTGCATTTCAACATACAGGATTCCAGGGGCTAAGGCTGTTACATAAATAACCATCATAAATGACAATATGGTAATGCAGTCTTTATTAGTATTAATGACAAGTGTGCAGGTTAAAACAACCAGTGGGACTTGATGGAGGACATCATGAGCAGATTGGCAAGCAAGAGCTTCCACTGAGGATTTCACCAGCAGCTATATTGCAGTATTATGAAACCTGTCTGGTGATGTCTAGGAGAAAAATTAATTATCCAACGGCTACAATGTACTACAGCATGGGAACAAGATAGTTCAATGTGTGGCCACAACTTATTAATGCATATGAAGGGATACCAGTCATTTCAACACAGTTACAACACATTTATTATTACACTGATTTAGGGACTATTTTTTAAATAGCATAGTATTAACATTAGTAGGCTACTTGGCATTGTATTACGCATTATAGAACTAAAATATTAGTCTTCTCAACCACCAACCACTTACTCGAACAGTATACCATCATATTAATGACAATAGTATGTTTCAGTATTGTGAGGGACCGAGCTGGCATTCCAGAAGAGTCACAGGTGGATTTAAGAAAAGCAAAGGGTTTTATTTACCCAAAATGAAGAGAACATTTATATATCAATCATACAATAAAGTTCTGGGCCCATAAAAGAGGTAAATTAAACACAACTATACTTAGGCTAAAACTACTGATGCACAAACTGACAAAGAGAAACTGACCAACTGAACTGAACACACAGAGGAACATATATACTGACTGATCAGGAAATTTTGAAATGAGAGGGGCATTACATTACTGGCCTTAGTCCAACTTCACCCTCAGCCACAACCAAGAAGGTAACTCAAAAAGAAAAAGGAAATTAATTTACAACAAATAGACAGAACAATGTTAACCAAATGTTACACCACCTACATTTCCACTTGACAACTGTGTTATTATTTATGTTATGATACTATGTTGACTATACACTTGTATTATTTATTTCCTTAATCATCATCATTATTTTAATTATTTCATTTATTTATTTCACCTATACTACCACTTGATAATGACTGCATAATGTGTATATAACTTGATCTGTATATATTTATATAATGGCCACTGATCTACTACATCATCCTGTTTATATATACAGTAACTGTCCACCCACTCTGTTATGGCACATTGTATTTTGTCATTTTTATGTTACTAGAGAGACACTATCAACTAGAAACAAATTCCTCACAAGCACACATGCATACATGGCCTATAAATGTGATTTTGATGCAAATGTCAATGCTGCCAATGTCAACCTCTAACATAAGTGCTGATGATCTACCATACAAATGTCATTAATGCAGTACATCCACATCTGTATCCAAACCATCCCAAGTTGAACTAGACAGTGTGGGACATACCTAAGAAAGTTGAAGAACATAACTTTCATTTGTTCCCATTCCATCCATTCTTTCTGGAATCTTTGTGTGCAGACAAGTGGGCACTCTGAAAGAATTCCCATAATCCGGCTTGTTGTTTGGTGTACCTGTGTTTGGTATGAGAGTAAGTGCTTGTGTGGGAAAGTAGGTCTTCTTGTGTGATTCTCTGTCCAGGGGGAGGCGCTCATAAGCCATTGCTCCAACTTGGATTTCTCCATCCTTTAAACTTCTAGTTGTTTTTTTGTATATTTTGTAAATATAATTGTTGTCACTGATTTTTACTTTGGTGTAAATATTGTAAATAGTACTGAAACCGTTTTTTCCTGCTTCCTTCTTTAGGGAGTTAGGTTTAGTTAGCCTTGGTTCACCCTGAGTTATTTTGCATACGTGATTATGGTAATAAATTGTTCACCTTATTAAAAATTTGGCAGAAGCACTATGATTAGGGTACCTTGGAGGGAACAAGACCTTATATGTTCATACCCCTTAGACACGGGCATAGCACAAGCCCTCACCATTCACCTAGTGAACACTGAACCATAGCCCTAACATCAGTGAAGAAAAGGGAAAGAGCCTGTCAAACAATGCTAATCTCATTAGAAGACAGTTCACTATGTGCTACAACACCTAATGCTTCTGGGAGAAGAGCATGTAAGTATTCTGAAAAAATCTTTTTGGTCTCAAAAACGTCTCAGTCACAACCAATGCAAAATGTTTCAGAAAGCTGTTGTGTAACATAAATATTATAAGTGCACATACATTTTTAAGTCAAGCATACATGAAATTCAAAGTTTGATAAAATTAACACATAAGTGATTAATATGACTGTATATGAATAATAATATAATATTGTTGTGACTAAGTTGATAGAGATTTTAAAAATATATCTGAACAATAGAAGTACATGTAGAAGACTTCAAAGACACTAAAAATACAAATCATGAAGAATTTGTTAGTGTTACAGTTGATATCTCTGTGTAGATGGAGTCTATGCACCTCTCCTAGTTTAGAGGTAACAGCTTTGACATCTACACCAAAACCAGAGCAACCAGCTTGAGAGCATATGTCCCATGGCAAAACTAATCTGTCAGGCATTTCTGTCTGAATGAATGTGCATGATGATGTACGTAACTGTCACGGTTTCCAGTCTGACTCCCTGCCGTGTGCCATATATGGTCTTTTCCTGTTCCTGCTCTGATCTTGTTTAGAAACCTGAACCTGCCTTTGTAAATCTGTTTGTTGATACTACTGAATCAGCTATCATATAAGCAAATCAATCTTCCAGCTACTGTTTGTGACAGTATTTTCTGATGTTTGCTCAGTGTTGATGATGTGAGATACTAAAAGACTCCAGATTTATTCACTGGAATTTGACTCTGACAGGTACCAACTGTAGATCTGCTGAAAAGATGCCACCAGGAAAAACATCAATCTGACCTGTAAATGCAGCAGCTACAGATGCATCTGAACCAAACAAATCATTCAGTTAGTTGGAAGACGCTGAACTGTTTGGTAGCATTGTAAAAACATCTGCATTATTTGAGATGTCTAACTCTAAAGATGTCTTAGGTGAAGGCAGATAGTTGGGTTGTGGAAGCATCGGCTCCTCCTTGATCAGATACATTAACAAGAGGAGGCTGAGTGAACAGATCATGTGAGCTGAATATGCCAAAGTCAGTGTCCTGCTCTCTTGTCTGGCCGTTTGTACCAAAAGGATCTAAGGTTTCACTCCCATGTTCATTTGAATGGCCCAGGGGTCAGTAATGGCTGAACCAACATTGTCTACAAAAATATTATCACTAAATGGACCGCACAGACATTCATCACTGCCCTTCTCTGGGGGTGACTGGTAGAGTGACTCCTCGGATGCTTGGTTCTCTGATTGGACAGTAGATGGAAGATCTTTGGGGTCAGTGACAAACAGCCTTGTTGTCTCAGCGCTCTGTAAATCATTTTTTAGATCATCAGATTGCTTTCGAGCTTCTGTCATGTTGTCATCTGTTTCACTAGTTGATGTCTGTCCTTACAAAAAAGTAGTATACTTCAAGTTTATTTTATTAAGTATACTTCAAGTTTAGTAAGTATACTTGCTAGTATACTATTTTAAGACTAAATTGGCCCACATTTTAGTTTACCTCTGAGAAGAACATAAGAAGTATACTTCAAGTATACTTGCTCATTTTTAGTTTAAAGGAAGTAATAGTATACTTGAATGTACTTTTTCGTGAGGGTGGGGCTGGTAGGATGGCTCTGAAGATTTGCTTATATCATTGTTGCTGTCCAGTGTGTCGGAGTCAGTAGAATGTATGGTCCCATGCACTTTGTTCCAGATAGGATAATTGAAATGTGTTGTCTTCCTTTTGCAGCTCATTTGTAATGGTTTCTTTTATCACCTCTGTCTTTTTGTTATAGCTGGGTGAGAAGCAGCTTTGCTATTTTTATGTACACCACCAAGGGGCGCTGTCCCCTTAGGGATACAGTTGTGAGCACAGAGGATACTGGGGAACACCTTGAGCACCCTTTAAAAGGAATCTATGACATTTTTCACTGCAGGTCTGATGCATTTGTTATAAAATGGGACTATAGCACCAACATATTGAATCAGGAACATTAACGAGGGTTACATGCAGATGTACTTTTTGATATTAGTGTCTAAAATGTCTCGTTTTTGGTTTTAATAATAACTGTAACATGAAAGAGCAAGATGTTGCACATCACATCAGCTTTTGGTATTTCATTCTCAACGCTTTGCTTGATCCTGTCCAGTGGCTGGGATTCAAATAGCCAAATGCACCATTTAACATCCCCTTTTTTAGCTGTCTTCGCTATGGACTGTTGTTATTGAGCTTTGCTCCAGATGGTCCCATTTAAAACTGTCAATAACTTAGAGACCAAGGTGGAAGTCCTGGTTCCGTGGACATCAGTGACGCTAACCATTTAAATGAACTACTTGCATGCCTGCTCAGGACATTTTGTTTTCCATGAATGGAGCAGCATCCATAAGCAATGTGTACTTTCAGGAGTTGTCTCCAACATCTTTACGGTAATCTGAGTCTCTCACTTTTGCTTCAGTGAATTATCACAGTAGGTTTAAGATTACATCAACCCTAATGTTGTTTTAGCTGTCACAATTACAGATCAATTACAAATTATTAGTTGCTGTGCAGTTATGAGCTTTCCGTCTTCTTGTTTTAGACAGACAGCCTCTGGTTTGGGCTCCATTGCCAACAGATCAGGTGGACTGCTGTCTCCTTTGCTAAACATGTTGACAACACCCCACGGGTCCATACCCATCATAGCCTTACAATGGTCAGCAAAGCTCTTAGCTGCTTCCTGATTCATCCAATGAAGCTCAGAGCAACAGGTAAGCAAGCAGCTTGCTGATGGCTAATCAGAGTGAATATGGCTCCATTAGCATTTCCAAATGACAACTAAATAAGATAACAACCAAGTTTTATTTTTTGAACAACATGAGTTAGTACAGTCTAGAAGGTATTATACATTCTGGTTATTTTAGAAAACCAAATTCTCTCTCCCTCTTTAAATCAGAACCGAGGGGCTGTCAAACTGTGTTAGTTTTCTCCCTACAGTTTTGTCAGCAGAAGGATTCAAATTAAATTCATTACAACAAAACAGCACAACACAATGGTCTGTAACTTTAACAAAATGGTCAGCAGTGTTACAGTGTTACACTATCTGATTGAATTGACATACTAACATACATTTTGTATTCATTATTCCTGTATTCCTTTATCTCACAGAAAAAAGACTGCTATGACCAAAAAATACATCAAGAGAGCATGCACCAAGCGAATCAGCCTGTAGTCCTTCTTCTGTGATTGTCCTGTAGGTTGTTGCCCTGCATCTGACCACTTCACCGCATAGTTAAGCCTCTTCTGTACATTATGTGTACTGTACTGTAGTTTTCTGCAGATGTGTCCTCAGATAACAAATGCTAATATATGATGATCATACTTTTGAGCCACATGAACTATGAAATTATTATATTGGAAGATTGCCATTAGTTTCATGCTTTCCAATATGGACACTGGCCATTAGTTCTTGTGTAAGTCTCAGGCCAAATGCCAACTTTACAGCCTATCGGCGTATGTCCAAAATCTAATCAGCTGATAACTCTGTAAGATACCAAGCACCTTCAAGGTAAACCCTTTTAATGACCCTTTTATCCCTTTTTATCTTTACCTTGTGCCAACCCCTAGAAAAAACAAGATATTTATTGAAAAAATAGGGCTTTATTAGTCAGTAGAGGATGTGCTCATACTGTGTGGCTGTCACAAACCTGCAGCAATCATGTAAATGTGTTTTTATGCTGAAAAAAACATATTAAACATGGAGAATAATAAACCTATTATATAATATGAATAATAGATTATATCATATGATGACAGGACTGTACTGAAAGCAAACAATCCAGTAGAAATTCCTAATTTTGTATTTATTTTGTTGCATATGTACAGTACAGTGAGGTATGTTCAGCTCCGCCATTTTTAAAAGTTAATTGTAGCTACAGTTAATATTACTGGTGTATTTTTCAGGGACAACACACAGATTTAACATCAAATCATGTTACTGTGGCACATTAGCACACTAATTTTCATCTGCACATCGGCGCCCTCTAGCTTGTTAACTTTTTAGCCAGTTAGCAAGTAACATTGTTTGCCTTTTGCCTAAAGCTAAAAGTTTTAGTTAAAAAAAAAACAAATTTCTCCAGACATGTATGTGACCTTGTGCTAAGTCATTTTATTCCATAAAAATGACCTACCTATACAACTAAACTGCAATCTCAAATAAATGTTTGTGAGGAATGTAATTACAACCAGATTGCATTTTCTGTTAACATAATGATCTTATGTTTACAATAAATGTGAATGACTAGTATGTTCATTCTTAGCATATTAAATGTTCACAGCATATATTTGGCTGCCAAAATTTCCAATCTATTACATCCTTTATTCTTTTCCATTAAAATATCTGATCTAGCAGTACAACATCCAGCTCTGTGACTCCAACTTTATATGCATTTTTTGTGGTTGGGTTCAGGCATTCACAGTACAGGGTTAGGTTTCTGGCTGGGTTCATACTGAAAAATCAACAGATCATTTCACACACAACATCTTCATGATAATTGAAACACAAATATGATCCATCTCTAATCCTAACCAAGTTGCTCTTTATGCCTAAATCTAACTTCATGTGGGGCTGTGGTCTCCATCTGAGGTCTGCAGTTTCAGTCCTGTACAGTATAATAATGATATTAATAAATACTTTATTGATCCCCTTGGGGAAATTGTTGTTTGGACAGCTGCATGTATAGAACTGTGCTACTAAAGGGTTTCAGTGTCTTGTCCAAGGACACTGAAGCATGTAGCCACGGGAGGACCGGGAATTGAACCTGCCTACCCTGGGGTTGAAATATGACTGCCCTACCAATTAAGTTACAGGCTGCCTCCTATGCCTGCCATCCACCCCAATCACCTCCTGGTGACTTGCTTCCTGTTAATTAATGTGATGTTTTATTCACAAAATACATTTCATGACAATATAACAACAACAAAAAAAAAGTTCAGTTGTGCAGGAATTTTAAAGTGACAGGGTTGTCCCAGTAGCACTTTGTTTAGTTTGTGTAATCATAATCATAAAGACAAGTGATATAAGATAGATTTTATGTATTTATCTTTGAAGTCCATATTCAATATATAGCTGTATTGCCTGTACACTAGGGAAAAAATTGTATTTTATGAAGTTCATATTCAATTAAAAATGCAGTTAAGTTACTATAGGTGATCAGTGTCATGATGGAGTTCAGGACTGGACTGAAGAAAATGCCAAAGTGACTTGGTAGATGGTAATAGAAATGTAATTTTATTAATACAAAGTCAAATGATGTGAATAGGTGAGGAACCATCAACGGATGGTGGCAATTATGTGGCTCTAAACAGGAGAAGGAAATATCAGGCTTGGAAGGCAAGTGTGTGATTAATGAAACAGAAACAGTCCAGGTAATCACATCTGGAGTCAGTAGGAGGATGAGAAGATGAGCTCCACAGGACAAACGTTGAGAGGCAGTGATGCAGAACGGGATCTGAGGTGAGTTGAGTGAAAATCAGATATGCATGTGAGTAAACAGAGCGTTACAGGTGGAGCAGTAGAAGTAGGCAACAGGAAGAGCGTTGAGGTAAGTTGTCCTTCCAGATGTGGCTTCCAAAATGGCCGCCACCATGCAGCACACTACGTGCTCAGGCTTTGGGTTTTCTGGTGAGGTTTCAAGCTCCGGCTTGAAATGAGTGACAGAATGTGAACACACTTGAAGTGGTATGAAAACAAGGAATAGATTTAGAGGAGTAAAGTTGAGGGAATCAGATATTTCTAGGCAAACAAATCCATAGATAAGGAAGAAGCGAGAGGCATGGTCAGAAGGAAAAACAGGTTTGAGGTCCAATAGATTAGTCAGTATAATAATCCACATCCACAATCCAAATCTGAAGTCAGAGGGTCCTTCCAAAATAGGTCACAGTACAGGCAAGGTTCAGGCTTGAGACAATGTTCAGGTCAGGTAGGTAGTGATAAGATGGAGTGTGCCAAGGCTTCGGGAAATCCAGGAAGTCTATTATAAAGCATGTATCGAGAGTGATGTCACTGATGACGTATGAAGCCTCGCTAGATCTGGAAGTGGTTTAAAGGTTTACATGATTTATAAACATATATAAAACTCAATAGATCCCCGTAAGATTTGCGTGTTACTTCTGACTTGCAAACACTGTAATTATTATTATTATTATTATTATTATTATTAATAACAACAACAATAATAACAACAATAATAATAATAATAATAATAATAATAATTGATACTTTATTATGGGGAAATTCTTTTTGGACAGGCTGCCCCTTTGAGGCACCAAGGGTCAAGGGTTCAGGGTCTTGTCCAGGGACACTTCGACATGTGGCCAGGAAATGGGTCACAGGAATCAGAAATCAAACCCACAACCTTGGGGTTTGTAAACAACTGCCCTGACAACTTTACCACCGTCACCCCAAACCATAATCTAATTTTATTTTTGCAATGTTAACATTATGCATATGTATATAACATGTTAATATACTGTAGATACATATTTCCAAAAAGACAAACTGACTGAGTCCAAGCACAGTGGAAAAATTTCTTTCCTAATAAAAATGAGTCACCATATAACTTACATATGCACCCCCCACCCCAGTATTCATAAGCACAATCACTGTCCCATCTTGAAAACAGTGTTAACATAAAGACTTCATGTGCTATTAGATTTATTTAAACATTGACTGTAATGATAATTTTTGTTGTTGTTGTTTTACAATAACATACTTCTATTACCATGAACTATACATAAATCAAAAACAGATAAGATGAATAAATGAGCCACACAAATCAAATCAAGGTGTTTTTATTTCTAATCCACACCAGCACTAAAAAAAATAACAAGTGTGACATGGGAACTTCTTCTGTTACGTACACTTCACACTGTCTGGTCCCGAACACTGCTCTTTGCACACCTCACCTATGAAGCTTATCTCCTGCAAATTATTTCAGTGTTGTATATTTTAATCTCCTGTGTTTTGAGAGTTGTCAGACAAATCTTGTTGTAATACCTACAATAAATGATCTTATCTTATCTTAAGGTAATAATGTTTTACATCACAAGGTTCCTTATGCCTCCCAGACTCTTACCTGATTGTTATGTCTGTCAGCTTACCTAATAATTACCTCTCCATATAAATTGATAAGGTTCACATATTTTTGCCACACACAACTATTAACTAATTTCCTCTTAAAAACATATTTCTGCAGAGAAAATTCTAAACAACAGCTAGCAGCTAGCTATAGCGGGCACTTCTGTTATCAGTCAGGACTGGTAATGACGAACAAGACCACTCCAGTCAAGTAGGTGGGGAAATAGTTAGCACTGGAGAAATTGATCAGAGATGGGAATACACCAGGTGAGTGGAGAGAAGATGGTGGTGTGGCAGGCGAGTAGAGTGCAGGTGCAGGCCATGGTGGTGAGTGAGAAGATGTTGGTGAAGCAGGGGAGTAGTGTCTAGATGGCAGCACTGCAGGTAAGTACAGGCCACTGTGCTGTGGCTCTGTAAACATGTAAAGAGAGGTGACAGGTGAGTGATGTGCACAAGAGATATTTTCTATTTGTACTAGTTAGTGTGCTAAATATTTAAAACAAGGGAAATGTGTATCTACTGGAAATCTACTGGAGATCAGCACTTTCACCTGAAACATCATTTGAACTTCAGGATCTAATCCCATATCACAGATATCACAGACATCTTTGCACAAACAGGATGTTAGCAGAGCAATAATAGCAGCATCTGTGCTACATGTGAACAGTCAACACAAACAGAAACAGGTGGCTTCTTCACAACTTAATAAAAATTTTAGTTAAGTGTTGAGTAGACACACTATCCTCCCTTTAATCATCATAAAACAAATGGCCACTAAACCTGTTCTGCTATTGCTGCTGCAAAAGGTTTAAAAACACGTCATGTCTGCACAAACATAAATGATGCCCATACCCTTCTCTGGGCTATTAAAGCCCATGCTAATACATGATTTTGATTGATGGCATGTCACAGCCTTGGCCAGACAGTGCATTTTAAATTAAATATTATTACAGAAATAAAACACACTTTAATAAAAATATACAAAATTTATAATAATTTTACAGTAGTTTTAAACAATGACACCATGCTGTTATATCCCAGTTTTACTATGAATAAGGACTTGGACTCCTGCCTCTGCATTTAGGGGCTATTAAACTTTACATGACAGTAACCATAACAGCTTCACATTATTATGATCATATCATTAGCGGTTCAAAATAAAATTGCTTGAAGCTCCAACTCACACTGAGCACTGCCAAATACCCCCTGAAAATATTATGTCAAGCCTGATGTCCTGGATCTACTCTTACACTGTATATTACGCAACCACAGAGAACTTTAGTAACGTTGAAATGACAAGGCTTTTATTAGGTCAAAGTTTTTGATTTATGTAATTTAAAGCACCAGTAAAGTGTTTATTGATGCTGTTAGCAGGTGTTGAGATCCTACCAAACAACATTTTTGTATTTACATTTTTTCATATTTTTGCTAAGTAAGGCTCCATTAGGTTCAGCGTTTTCAGATCACAGCAGAATGAACACCATTTGTTTGCAGTTTTCAAATTGTGGATTTTATTTATACACAAGAAAACGGGATCTATATGCATGCTACAATTAACATATGTTTGTGATGACAGAGATTTATTACAAATTAAGCATCTTGAAAGTGGACAACTTATAATTTTGCTTGTAACATGTGAAAGATTATAACATAACATTCTGGACTCCAGTGCTGAGGATAAAAACACGTGATAATATTATTCAACAGCCTTCAGTGTGTAATAAAATTTTACTGCACTTCAGATGAAAGTTTCGCTAAACTATTATTAGTTTAGGTTAAACATTAATGAACATTGTGTCAATATGTGGTGCAGTTATTTCTGAATGCCACACAATAGAAAGTGAAAAATCCAACAACAACATGGCTGATTTTGGGGAGATCCTTAGGAGCGCTGGAGAATTTGGATTATTCCAAAAACTTATTCTGGTTGCACTTTGCTTTCCAAATTTCCTTCAGTCTTTTATTATGGCAAGTTTTCTTTTTATTCAGTCAGATCCAGAGCGACACTGCAACACAGACTGGATCCTCAGAACAAACCCTAACCTGACCACAGATGAGCAGCTGAACCTGAGTCTTCCCCGGGAGGAGGATGGGACCTTCAGCAGGTGTCAGATGTTTGTCCCTGTGGACTGGAACATCACTGACATCAGAGAGTACGGACTCAATGAGACCACAACATGCAAGAATGGATGGGTGTACTACAACATGATGTATACAGCCACCATAGTCACTGAGGTAAGTGATGTGATGTAGAGTGGACACATTGCCTTCATGAAAATAATCCCTTCCTTCTACATTTTCTTTATTTCTTTCAACAGTTTGATCTAGTCTGTGACAAGGCTCAGTTGGTGGGAGTGATACAAGCAGTGTTCGTGGCTGGTGTTCTTGTTGGTGCTCTCATATTGGGAGCTTTTGCTGAATCGTAGGTGAACTTTACATACTATACTGTGTTGTTCTCCTATGTTGTCCTCTTTAAGTACTTACTAATCAACACAGGGCTGTAGTACTCAAGTCCATTCTACTACATGTGCATTATTAAGATCAG
The DNA here is from genome assembly GCA_900302695.1 of Helostoma temminkii. Lineage (NCBI taxonomy): Eukaryota > Metazoa > Chordata > Actinopteri > Anabantiformes > Helostomatidae > Helostoma > Helostoma temminkii. The sequence continues at coordinate 3,305 of OMLM01019785.1, read as the reverse complement.
TGTGGGGCAACAACTACAGTCAGTTGTTTATGACAATGAATCTTGACAATGAATCATTCACATCACTGTGGAGAAAATTTGGTCCAGTCTACCTTGCAGAATTGTTTTAAATCAGCCACAATGGAGTGTTTCCGAGCATGAATGGCCTGTTTAAGGTCGTGCCACAGCATCTCTATTAGATTTAAGTCAGGACTTTGACTAGACCACTCAACAATGTATTTATTTATTTATTAGTCATTCATAGGTGGTCATCCATGCTGGTATGTTTCGGAGCATTGTACTGCTACATACTGCTACGCTTGAGCTTAAGGTAACAAACTGATGATGGACATTCTCTTGGTTGTGGCAAGTGAGCTGTGCATAAGTGAATGCCCCAAAACCTAAATGGATTGAAGCAATGTTGTAGACAGGCCACAATTCCTCCAATGATGTGAGAGAGTGATAAAGTAATAAAGGAAAAAAATTGCTTTAAGTTACTGCTGCTCTACATGACAGTAATTCACGTTTTTTTTAAAAACTACACAGAATTTATTACTGTATTTTAATAATAATAATGTCTTTCTTTCAAATGGTGTGTTTACTTACTACTTTAACTTGTCTCTTTCTGTTGCAGGTTTGGTCGTAAACGAGCGATTCAGATTCCATCAGTTATATTCATGATTTTTGTTGTAACAACAGGGTTCTGCCCCAATGTCTACCTATATATAGCTTCCCAGTTCCTGGTGGGTTTTGGATCTGGAGCCTATCTAGTCAACGCTGTTATACTCTGTATGTACTGCAAATCCCATTCAGTAGCATCATTACATTACATATTGGTGGTTTATGTTTTTAGGCCTCCACACACCTAAACACTAGTTAAGAGTGTTGACTGCAAAGTTCACATTTAAATACTGCTTCCACCACAGATCACAGATATTTAGTCTTTACCTGTCTGGAAACAGCACACACCTGAAGACTGACTGTGGGCAACACATGTGGCTGGTCGGATAGCAGGTGGATGAATATGATAAATGTCAGTTCCAGAAACTCACACGTCTTGGTCACTGGCAGCTTGTACTGTTCATAAACAGTGACATTTGTGCTGAAAAAAACTTAGTCTAATTTCAGTTTAAATAAAAAAAAAAATTTTTGTTTGTTTGTTTTTTCACCAGGTAAAGCTGTAGTTACTGTAGTTTGCTGAGGACATCAATCAACAAATATATAAAATGTAAAAAAATATTAAACATGTTAAAAAAAATCGTCATGAGAACGACGGTTCAGTTCTTCAGACTGAAATCTTTATCATACTTAACAACTTTCACCGCCCACTGGCAGCATCCAGGTCCATCCAGTCGTCACAGTCAAATCACATTCATAATCCGCTGTACAGTCATTAAGTGTGTGCAGGCCTTTACCATATGTACCATAATTTTTATTCATATGCTTTGTTAAAAGCCTAAAACAATGCTTATGAAAACTGGTAACTTTACACATAACATTTTCTTCTAATTGTAGGCACTGAATGGATGGGGCCATCCAAAAGATCATGGGGATCATGTTTGATTCAGCTCTTTGCTGGACTCGGGCAGTGCGTCCTCGCTGGTGTGATTTATGGTGTACGAGACTGGAGGCTGGCCCAGCTAATTACATGCGCTCCAATTGTACTGTTTCTAATCTACATATGGTATGCAATAAGTCTTTTTATTTAATTTGTTATTTTATGAAAAAAAAAGTTTTTAGGTATTATATATAGTATTATACAGTTATTTTATGGGTGTATTATTCATTATATGAACTGCCACATTCTTTGTTTCTATCAGGTTTATTCCAGAGTCGGCCAGATGGTTGTTAAGCAGAGGAAGGACAGAGGAGGCTAAACAGCTGATTGTCAAAGTGGCAGCCATCAACAAACGCACAGTTCCAGACTCTCTGCTTGACAAGGTTCTGACTTTTTCAGATTTGTCTCTTTCTATTATCCATCGTTTAGCATATCTTTGCTATAAAAACTGGATAAATTACATCTGTTTACTATTTTTACTACAGAAACATAGTAGAACTGTAAGAACCAACCAAACAAATACACATTTAACCAAACTTTCACAACTACTAATACTTTATACAACTACTACCACTGTTTTCTTTATATACAAAGCTGTAAAAAAGTATTTTTCCTTTTCTTGAATTTCTGTTTTTTTGCATATTTGTCACACATGATTCAGATCATCAAGCAAATACAAAATGCCGTTTTAAAATGATAGTTTCATCTGTTAAGAGACAAAAAGGGAAAAAGGGAGGGAAAAAACCTGCCTGAGTGACTAAGAAAAGTAATTAAATTAAAGTTCTGGAGTGGCCTAGTCAAAGTTGGTACTTAAATCTGGGGGGAATCTAAGGGACTAAACCTGCGGGGACTAAGCGGTTCAGAAGATGAATGAATTTATAATAGTTGTTTGTTTGATGAATTGAATCATTTACTTGTGACAAATGTGCAAAAAAAAAAAAGAAAAAAAAGAAAAAAAATCAGCAAGAAGGTAAACATTACCATTAGTGTGTACACATATATGTAGAATTGATATGATTGATATGATTCATGATGTTGAAAATAGCAAGCTATTTAGACAGCATGTTAGACTGTTAGTCCAACTAGCCAAGGATTTCTTTATGGTTTGTCTAAAGAAGAAACATCAAACTCAACGTCTTTGTGAGTTGTAGTGATGTTGTAGTGCACATCCTTATTATTCTCCACCTATTAGTGATACTGGTAAAGCAATTGCGGTGAAAGCCAGGGATAATACTACACAATTAATTAGTTAAATAAAAACAAATGAGATGCTAAGTGAAACTATTTCAGTTAGTTTCAGGGCTTTTAGGAAACTAATAAGTCTAGGGGCACCATGAAAGACAATTAATCAGCTTACTTTTTTTCTGTAATTAATTAATCAAAATTAGCAATTTATTTAGCTCTATATAGAACAAAGAAAAAGTTATAAGAACAAAACATAACAAGCTTTAATGTTACCCAGATTTATAAATGATTAACACCCAATTACTTTTACCAATCTTTATGAACTATTAACATGACTTTATCAAAAAACTAAGCAGAGTATTGTTAAAAGCTACTTTTCAGTATTTAACTAAAGCTTATTTGTTACAGATTGTTGTGAAAGACGTTAAGGATGAAGGAGCCATCAAAATTATTTTCAAATCACGTGTATTGACCAAATATTTTGTCATCATAACACTGGGATGGTGAGTTATATTTATTTGTACTTCATAAAGTGGCAGAAATCCAGATTTTTATATTATTAATTTATTAAATCATTGCTGTA
>OMLM01019782.1:0-14746 GCA_900302695.1 Helostoma temminkii | reverse complement strand
TAAAGGCTCTGCCTCCAATTCTACATTTGGAAACTCTGGGAACCACAAGTAGACCTGCACTCTGAGAGCAAAGTGTTCTGCTGGGATGATATGTTACTATGAGGTCTTTAAGGTATGAAGGAGCTTGATCATTAAGTGCTTTATATGTGAGGAGAAGAATTTTAAATTCTATTCTGGATTTTACAGGGAGCCAATGGAGGGAAGCTAATGTAGGAGAAATATGATCTCTCTTACTAATTCCAGTCAGAACTCTGGCTGCAGCATTTTGGATCAGCTGGAGGCTTTTTAAACTAATTTTTCAGCATCACTTTGAGACAGGATGCTTCTAATTTTCGAGATATTCCTCAGGTGGAAGAAGGCGGTTCTAGAGATTTCTTTTATATATGAGTTAAAGGAGATATCCTGGTCAAAGATAACTCCAAGATTCCTCACAGTAGTGCTAGACGCCAGAGTTATGTCATCTAAAGTAACTATATGATTAGACATCGTATCCCTGAGGTTTAGATAGTTTAGATACATAATAGAATAACCTCTGTCTGTCTGAATTAAGAAGTAGAAAATTGCGGGACATCCAGATCTTTATGTCATGTGGTTTAATGGCTGAATATAGCTAAGTGTCATCTGTATAACAATGGAAGTCCAAACACAGAACCCTGTGGGATAACTAACTTCTGTCTGCATGGAAGACTCATCATTAACATGAACAAATTGGAACCTATCTGAGAGATAAGATTTAAATCAACCTTGTGCTGTTCCTTTAATCCCGATGACATGTTCCAGTCTGTGTAATAAAACTAAGCTAAACTCAAACTGGAGTAAATTGAGGTTATTATTGATTAAGTCAGACTGTTGGAGTAAATCCACCAGTTTTCGCTGAGTTGCTGGTCGGCTGGTCTGCGTTACCTGCGAATACAATCACAAATCACAAACCAGAATTTCTACCTGTCACATTCTAATTGGCTCCTTAGCCTGTTCAGGTGAACTGACCTTGTTGTGTTTCTCCTGCAGGTCATGTGACTTCTCGTGGGGGATGGACAGTCAGCATTGAACCAGCCTACAGTGGTCAGTAGGTCTGAGGTGAGAGGAGTGATCATGGGAGATGGAGGACCTCTGCAGGCTGAGGGGAACGCCCTCCTCAAAGCTGTCTTCCAGGGGAAGCTGAGGCTGACCCGCTTGCTGCTGGAGGGTGGTGCCTACATCAATGAGGGGAACGAACGTGGAGAGACCCCCATCTCTGTTGCCTGCTTAACGAACTATGATGACCCGCAGACCCGACAGAGGATGGTCAGGTACCTGCTGGAGAAAGGTGCTGACCCCAACATCCCTGATAAGAGTGGCAGGACGGCACTAATGCACGCCTGTGCTGAGCAGGCGGGGAAGGAAGTGGTCTCACTGCTGCTTGAGAATGGCGCTGACCCCAGCCTAAAGGACTACTCTGGCTCCTCTGCACTTGTCCATGCCATCAACAAGGGCGACCGTGACACCTTGCAGGTCCTGCTGGATGCCTGCAAAGCTAAAGGCAAGGAGGTGATCATAATCACTACTGACACATCTCCATCAGGCACCAAGAAGACTAAACAGTACCTCAACTCTCCCCCCTCACCAGGCATTGTGGATAAACTGTCTCCAGCCTGTATGTCTCCTTCTGAGGTGGAGATTGGGACCTCATCGCCAGCAGGGGACAAGAGCAAAGATGACGAGGGCATCTTCAGCTTTGCGCTCACCTCAGCTTTACCTTTACCTTCAGCTCGGCCTCCTGGGGAGAAGAGACCACCACCACGCAAACTACTAAAGAGGCTGAACTCTGAGCCCTGGGGCCTGGTGGCGCCATCTGCATTAAGCGGGGCTCCTCAAGACCGGGTAAATGGAGGTCTGGAGGAAGAGGGTGGCTGTGACCTGAACAGGACAATCACTGAGGTTAATGGACTGACCATCACAGAACCCGTCAGACCTCTGTTGTCACGGCGACACAGCATAGAGACTCATGACCCCTGCTCTCCCAAACTCATCGACCGGTCTTGCTCTGAGGACTGCGCAACCCTTTCTGCTTCCTGGGCTGACAAAGTCCAGCAGCACCAGATTCTGTACCGCAGGAACACGGCCCCAGAGTCCCAGGAGAATGCTGGAGGCCCAGTAGCAGGCCGGGTCCTTGCTCATCCCAAGCTAACCCGGATGGAGCATTATGAGTCAGACACCCACCTCTGCCCAGAGTCTATCCCAGGATCTCCAGACTCTGGCCGGGTGTCTGTGGAGCGGAGGAGGTACAACGCTTCCCCACTGTCGCTGGTGACCAGCTCCTCCAGGGAGTCTCTGGAGAACATTCCCAACTCAGTTTCCCCCATCACTATGCGCCGGCGTCACCCAGGGCTCCTGGAGCGACGGGGCTCTGGGACCCTCCTGCTAGACCACATCTCTCACACCAGGCCTGGTTTCTTGCCTCCACTCAACATCAACCCTCAGAGACCCATCCCTGACATCCGGGCCAATGGCAAATCCACTTCCCCAGTCCACTCTGGACACAAGATCCTGGTCCCAGTGGCCCCAGCCTCACCCAAACGGGGCCCTGACTTCAAAATGAAGAAGAAGCTGATGAGGAGACATTCGATGCAGACGGAGCAGATGAAGCAGCTCTCCACTTTCCAGGAGATCCTGGCTGAGAAGGTTATTGAATCTAGTGGGGATTGATGACAGGATGTGTCAAACATAGCATGATGGGCAGCTGCAGAGACACATTAGGATGTTTTTTTAATGTGTAACATCTGCATTTGCTGGAATTCTGTCAAACCACCTCCTAGTCTTTTTCTTTATGGAGGGCTGCACCTACAAGGACTTTATTAAACAGAGGGAAGGGTTCAGTTTGGGTTTAGTTAAACCAGATTTAAACTAAGAAAGTCTAGAACTGTGACATTGAAGGTAACTGGACTTCACAGAGACTTTTCAGAACACATTTGACTGGATCTAAGAAGTGGGGTCACATTGTCCTCTTGCAAACATAAGTTTAGTTTTAAGATTTTACTGCAGATTTTTTGTACAATTGTCTTTTAAAGGCTCCAAACTTCATCTCTGCACTAAATCCTTATCAACTGTCAGACAGATCGTAGATCAGTGTCCTTTTACCCAACCCTCTCAGTATTTCCTTTTCAGGCTCAGATTGACTCAGCTGAGACCTAACTAGGGTCACACAAGGCCAGCTGCCTCAGACTCAGACAGAGAGATATTGTCTCTGACAAACTCTGACAGTCTAGTGTAGGGCAATCACGCATGTCCTAACTGTGTTCAGCAAACTTTAAGTAAAGAAACTAAAAAACTGTTTTTATGAAGCCAGTCTTCAAGTCAGCATCTCTAACATTTGCTCATATTGTAGTCGGCTACTTGCAACACCCATAACATACAGCATCCATGAGCTATTAAAACAAGTTTCAAATCTAAGAAATTAAAACTAGAGTTTAAACTTAGAATAAATGAAAAAACATAAACAACAGATGGCACAAAATAAACATTGAAGATGCCAATTTGCTTCAAAAAGAAATAAATAAATCCTGTTCCACAGTTAAAATAAACTCTACAACACTATTAGTTCAGACTAAAAAAGCTAGACTTAAGTTAACTGTAAGAAGAACTTCCTTATGTTTTCTGACATTTCAGGGAACAATCAGCAGATTGTTACACAGTGTTCATGTTTTAGCAGAAAGTGGATCAAGTTTTCCTCTTTTGCATCTACCAGCTCAGACTTTCGGTTTTCAGCAGGTTGATTGTTGGGCTCTTGTCGGTGCAGCTCTCGTCGGTTTCTGCTCATTGTCTCACACAAAGTTTCTGAGCAAAAAATCACTTTACAGTCTCCTGATGCTTCCTCTGAACTCCTCTTTTATTTACTTCACTCAAAAAGAAACTCTAAAAAGAAATAATTGTTTAGTGTTTACAAATGCACAATTTGCACCATGTCCATTTTTCTTCTGGTGACAGACGAAAAAATGAACTTTCTGTACTAATGACAATTTCAGATGATTTCATCATCTGAATGATGAATGATTTCATCATCTGAAGTGCTGAAAACTATGTAACTCTCATCTTCCCATTAATGACTATATTTATTGGAAACTCCTGGTCTGCCTGACAAACTTCCTAATGCGCTGTACGTACTGTAATTATTTACACAATAGTCAATATAATAGTTGGTATTTGTGTGAAAATGAATCGTCTTTATTTTCCCTGCTCAGAGGGGTGACTAGATCGCTGGAGTCAAATGAAACATTGAATTATTGTTTATGAAATTCCAAAGAAGTCGTGTGGACGATTTGAACGAACGTGTCGAGACTGTAAATACTGTAAAGATCTGTGTGTACTGTAATGTTGATTCAACAGCACAGGGTGCTAAAGGATGGTAAAAGAACAGTCTCACCTTTTTCCATCTCCAGAGTCGAAGTAGAAGACGGATGTTAGTTTCATCTCTGAGTCCAGTTTACAGAAAAATCAAGTGAGTCACTTCTCTGGCTCTGATTCTGAAAATAAGAAGGATGTTGAGCCTGATGAAAATGAAATTTAATAACATGAATGCCTGGAGCACCCTGGTAGCTGGATGGTTACAATGCCACACAACTGCAGTCACCAGTTTGAGTCTGGCTGGGGTCTTTTGTCTTCGTTCATTCTGTTTTTTTCCAGGTTTCCTCTGCTAATAATATGAAATAAAGGTAAAACTACCAATATATTCTGACAGCAACATTAGCTGATTATAAAAACAACAGTAGATCCTCATCAGTGTTCTGTGTACAATTCAGCTGCCTGTACATTTGCAAAATGAAATGTAAATGTAAAACACAGGACACAGTTAGTGTAATGAGTACCAGAAACTACCACCCCAATTAAAAAAAGTAGACTGCTGTATAAAATCTACATAAAAACAGAATATAATGATTTGAAAATCTCATAAACTTATATTTTTTCACAATAAAATAAAGAAAATGTATCAAATATTTAAACTAAGAAAATTAACATGATACAAAGTTCATTTTGAAACTGATGCAGAAATACGTCACTGAAAAGTTGGAACAGAAGCAACAAAAGTCTGAAAAGACAGTGGAACTAACAAACATTTATCAGCTAATAATTTAATCAATAGTTTAATTATTAGCTGATATTAATTATCAACAGATCAGCAATCAACATGATTGGGTATAGAAAGATCATCATTAGATCATTATGTCCATGATCTTCAGGTCCTCACGGTACTGTGATGACATCACTGCATGGACTCAGGAATACTTCAAACATCAGTGTGGACACAGTTCACGGAACCGTCCAGAAACACAGGTAAAGAAGAAGCCAGATATGAAGATAATCCAGAAACGCTGCGTCTTCTCTGGACCAGAGCTCAGTTAAAATGTTCTGAGTTTCTTTATGGAAACCATGGGCAGCGAGTCCTCTGCACTAAAGAGGAGAGGAACCTTCCGGCTGCTACCAGAGCTCAGTGCTAAAGCATCGTTGGTGTCTATGGAACGATCAGGTCACGTCACTGCTGAACGATATATCCAGTTGTCACTTGCTCCATCCAGACGTCTTCAGGGCAGGTCTTCATGTTTCAGCAGGACGATGTTAAACCACATCCTGCATCTGTGAAAACAGCACAGCTTCACAGTAGAAAATCCAGGAGCTGAACTGACCTGTCTGCAGTCCACAGCTTTCACCACTGAGAATATCTGGAGCATCTAGAAACAACACAGACTGTGGATCAGTTAGATCATGTATCAGACAGAACAGGACGACATTCCTCTTCATTACTACATTAATGAAATAAAAAATGTTTTAATGGGAAATGTCAGGGACCTTGATTGAGTGAACACTAAAGTGACTTGCATAATTAACTCTCTGAGGTAAATAACTTATTTAGTGTTTCTTTGTTTCCAAAAAATTCAGTCCAATATCCCAGGCAATGCCAGGTACTGTTTTTATGTAGCATTTATACAGCATCCCAACTGTTTGGGAACTGGGGTTGTACTAGTAACCAGAATCACTATGGTCATTTACTGTCTTTGATCAGATAATCAGACTGGGGCTGATATTTTATGTGCAGTGTTCAGGTTATGTGTCATGTTTACATCTCCTCTCCAGTGGAAACTTGAATCCTATAACATCTTACATACACAAGTTATTTATTTTCATGATCATCATGCTGGGGCAGAATGGTGGTGTTCATCACTATCACTCCTTGTCTGTGTGGGTTCTCTCCAGGATCTTCAGCTTCCTCCCACAGTCCAAAGACCTGCAGTCATGTTAACTGGTGACTAAACTGTCCATAGGTGTGAATGGTTATAGACGGTGTACTGTCTCACCCACTGGATAGGATATTTAAGATATAGTTAGGATAGTGGATGGATGGATCATAATGCTGAATAAGACTGAAACAACAAACCTTCCATCATGTTGTGACTTTATTCAGACCTGTTGGTCAGTAAGAACTTCTACCTGATAAGATCTCGAGGAGCCTGAAATAACTGGAATGCTTTTTATCGCAGTGTGATTCTTCCTCTGGACTGAACAAATATGAAAGTGACTCCATCTTAAACAACTGACTCTGGAGAAAAGAGATATTCATTGAAATTTTGAAATGTTCCTTTACTTTATGTGGGATATAGTAGAATGAACAGAGGCTCTGAGATGCTTCCCTGAGGGACATCAACATGTTACTGAAATGTTTGACTGTTGCTATAAAGATCACATAATCTTTTTGCCTGAAACTAAAATGTTTTAATGAACAATCCTGTGGAACAGACATTCCACCAGAATATACTACCTAACCTGTTGATCAGTCAGAAGCTCTGACCTGCTGAAAGTTCAGTGTCTCCTGCAGGAGAACAGGTTCACAGCTTCCTTCAGTCTGTTCTCCAGGTGAACATTTGTCAGGGTCAGGCTGGATTAAACTGTTTTAAAGTAGATCAGACTGGATTCAATGCAATCAGATTGGTTTAAACTGGAATCATACTGGATTAGGGTGGAATAAATTGGGATCAGACTGGATTAAAGTGGCCCTTGTTGTTGGGGATACTTGAAGTTTAAACAGAGTATTTTTGTAAGACCATCAGCTCATAGAATCGCCTCTAATGAATCTGTGATCTATTTTTCTTTGTTGGTTTCAACAGTAACACATTGTGAAATAAAAACATGTATGTTTAACAGCTGCTTCAGTGAAACATGTTTTTCAACTTGATCTGAGCTGATCAATACGTTTACACTTTTTAATGTGAGCTCAAAGCAAAGAGCTTAACAAAGTGTTTTTACCCTGAGTTCGGCCTTTCAGGTTATACACAGGCTGCTACATTCAGCAACTGCTGAATGTTGCTCAAGGGAGAACCTGTAAACAGTATTCTGTGTGCAAACATTTTTCATCTGTATTTTTAATTTACTGTTAACACACTGCTAACTCTTCATCCAAGCAACTTTGTGAAGCCACTTGGATGAGTAGTGAAATGTTTCGACCTAACAAGAAAGAAGTCCAGTTGCCTTGACTCAACTTCCAGATACTTTTCACATGGAAGAGAATCTTCACGGGTACTTTTGGGTACTTTTAGTATTTTTATCTACCATACCATACCATACCATACCATACTAAGTATCGTTTGAAAAGCAGAATAAGTATTACTGCACTGATGATCTGAGTACTCCTCTGTAAATGGAACATCATCGGTCCTGCCTTCTGATAGAATTCTCATTTACTAAATATGACCTCCCATACCTCTCCAACTGTATTTTTGAACATAGACCTAAAGTTGACTTCTAGGCTTTGGAGAGAGAATTTCGACTGAGGATTTTGGAGAATTCTGTATTTTGGGTTTGAGGCTTTTGAGAGCTTTGACTGCCACTAAGCTGTTGGACTGATCCTTTTCCCTCCATCTCCAGTTTACATGTGAGCATTTGAACTGTTGAAGCAGTGTTTAGTGTTTCTCTGCACTCTGCCTTTCTTTCTGAGGATTACCTTCACAGATGAACAAGATGAACGCCCAATGAGAGACGCCCCAACAAGAGCCTGGGCACTGCAATCTTGTGTTCACTGTCTTTCCATACCACCCTCGATACCTATGCTTAGGTTTCAGCACATGCTTCTTCCATTTATCTCTCATTCAGCCTACAAAGAAGATCCAGCCCATTCCTCCTACTTCTCAACCTAGCCATGCACCAGAACAATCAGATCATCTATGAGTTTAAAAAAATGCTGACAAATTCAGTTCAGTTTATTTATATAGCGCCAATTCATAACAAAAGTCATCTCAAGGCACTTTACAATGTAAATGTCAAGCAACTAAATAATGCAGAAACTCCAACACATTCCTCCTTGGTGAGGAAAAACTCCCTTTTTAAGAAAGGAAGAAATCTCCAGCAGAACCAGGCTCAATGTGGGCGGCCATCTGCCTCGACCTGTTGGGGTGAGTGGAAATAAAGACCGAAATGAACAACAGGTCACAAAAAAATAAAGTGCAACAAGAAAACGAGAGAGAAAAGAACACTTTTTTTACACTAGTTTATTAAAACCATTTTAGATTAAAACACAGACTCTTCATTTAAGACAATCAGAAGAAAGTCAGTTCTCCATCAGTTACATGACTTGGTATGCTTTCATAGCACCACTGATGAGAAAAGATCTCCATCGTGTTTGTGGACCTGTGGAAGCAAAATTCCAGCCACAATCTGGCTTTTATATTCAACCTCCACAAAGTCAGGGCATCTTGTGCAGATTCAGCCTGTATTCTGTCTCTGCGACTCGAGTATATAGACATCTTTCTTCACCCATGAAAAAGTCCATTAACTGGCTTTTTTTAAACTGTAATTAGGACCAAAAAATAAACACAGAGGCAGAAAACATTACACAGAACAAATTAAAACATGAGTGAAAAGGGTAAAAAAAATCTGTGAGTTTCGTACATTCAGTAAAAAACATGAAAGGGCACTTGTTTGAAACAGGAGGATTAAGAACAGAGATAAAAACATTAGTAGCTATAACCCCATGTAAAATCCCCCACTGTACGTTTTTTGAGCGAAGGTTTATATAAGATTCTCCACTGTGGACTCAGTCTATTGTCCCCCATCAGTCTCTCTGTACAAACAGTGTGTGTTCTATTGCATGGTCCATTTTTGTTTTCACACAGTTCATATACAGAGTTTTCTTATCTGCTTTGTGTACAGTCTGTTTTTCTTAGTTACATGCAGTGAGCAGGGGTCCACTCACCTCTACAAACACAGGGCTCAAGTGGATTCATCAAGTGGCCCTGTGATCAGGTTCAGCAGCTTCTCTCTGTACTCCATGAGGACAGTTATTTCTTTTTCAGAGAGTTTCCAGGACTCTTTGAATTACTTGGATGGATTGCACATCCAACAGGGAGGCCACAGCCTGGGCATCACTCAGCTTCAAACCCACGGCGTCCACCAGTTGTTTCAGGGACAGAGTCTTTGTTCTGTATAGCACTCCCATCAGCCCAGGTGTTACGCTGCCGTAGACGTCCAGCCTTGCCCCCGTGGATCAGTGGCTCCTTCAGTGACCAATGCAGTAAGTCAGTGTTGTTACGTCTTTCACAGTTAAAAAGTGTCCAGGATGTAAAAACACCCTGATAAAAAGGATGTAGCCCCCTCAACTTTAAACATTTAGAATCAGTTAAGAATCAGCCCCAGGTTATTTACTTGCCTGAAAATAGGGTCCCATCAGGTATCTCCTGCTCTCTCTACTCAGAGACCCTCCCTCACTGAAATCAAGTGGATTATTTCCCCTGATATGTATGAGTATGAGAGTCAGAAAAAGAAGGTAGTGGATCAGAGGAAGTTAGCTTCATGGTATAATTCACAAAGAAGTTTTACCTTTAATCAGCATGTCCATGTTAGATCAGGTTAACTCCTCTCTACTAACAGGCTATGTACCACAGGCTTTTAAACTTGCTGTAGTTAAACCATTACTCAAAAAACCAACCCTTGACTCTGGGACTATAAGCTGGGCTAAGTATAGAGCGATATCCAATCTGCCCTTCATATCTAAAATCCTTGAAAAGGTAGTTACTAAGCAACTATGTGACCACCTGCTCAGGAATAACCTATATGAAGATTTCCAGTCAGGATTTAGAGCACATCATAGTACAGAAACAGCTCTTGTGAAGGTCACTTCACTTTACAATCTTCTATTAGCTTCAGACAACAGTTTCCTCTCTGTTCTTGTCTTGTTAGATCTCAGTGCTGCTATTGACACTATAGATCACAACATTTTATTACACAGACTGGAACATGCCATTGGGATTAAAGGAACAGCACTAGGTTGGTTTAAATCTTATCTGTCAGATAGGTTCCAGTTTGTTCATGTTAATGATGAGTCTTTCATGCAGACAAAAGTTAGTTACGGAGTTCCACAGGGTTCTGTGCTTGGACCAATACTTTTCACTTTCTCCCCTAGGCAGTATTATTAGGAAACACTCTACAAACTTCCATTTTTATTCACATGACACTCAGCTATATTTAGCCATTAAACCAAATGAAACCAATCAATTAGTCAAACTTCAAGAATGTTTAAAAGACATAAAGGCCTGGATGTCCTGGAATTTTCTACTTCTTAATTCAGACAAGACAGAGGTTATTCTATTTGGGCCCAAAAACCTCAGAGATACGATGTCTAATCATATTCTTACTTTACATAACACTGGCTTCTAGCACTACTGCGAGGTATCTTGGAGTTATCAGGATATCTTCTAACTAAATATATATATTAATATATATTTAAATATATTAAAGAGATCTCTAGAACTGCCTTCTTCCATCTGAGGAATATCTTTAAAATTAGAAACGTCCTGTTTCAAAGTGATGCTGAAAAACTAGTCCATGCATTTGTTACTTCTAGACTGGACTACTGTAATTCCCTTCTAATAGGATGTCCCAGTAACTCTTTAAAAAGCCTCCATCTTATTCAAAATGCTGCAGCCAGAGTTCTGACTGGAATTAGAGAGATTACATTTTTCATATTAGCTTCCCTCTATTGGCTTCTTGTAAAATCCAGAATAGAATTTAAAATTCTTCTCCTCACATATAAAACACTTAATGATCAAGCCCCTTCATATCTTAAAGACCTTATAGTATCATATCATCACAGCAGAACACTTCGCTCTCAGAGTGCAGGTCTAAGATAAGATAAACCTTTATTCGTCCCGCAGTGGGGAAATTTCCGTCTACTTGTGGTTCCCAGAGTTTCCGAATGTAGAATGGGAGGCAGAGCCTTTAGCTATCAATCTCCTCTCCTGTGGAACCAGCTGACAGTGTCTCTACTTTTAACACTAGGCTTAAAACTTTCCTTTTTGATAAAGCTTATAGTTAGAGCTGGCTCAGCGACCTCTGAACCAGCTCTTAGTTAGGCTGCTATAGATTTAGACTGCTGGGGGACCTCCCTCGACACATTTAGCTCCTCCTCCTTTCTCCATCCACTTATACACCACCACTGTTGTTGTTGTCATTAGTTTTGTGACCTGTTGTTCTTCTCTCTTTCTTTCCACTCACCCCAACTGGTTGAGGCAGATGGCCACCCACCGTGGGCCTGGTTCTGCTGGAGGTTTCTTCCTTTGTTGCCTAGTACTTGCTTAAGGGGGATTTGTTGGGTTTTCCTTATTTTGTTGTTTTGTAAGGTCTTAAACCTTAAATTGTAAAGTGCCTTGAGATGACTTTTGTTGTGATTTGGTGCTTTATAAATAAACTTGAATTGAATTGAATTAAATAATTATATTTGGGTATTATTTTGCCACTTTTGTATGTTATAGGACACAGTGGTGGCTCTCCAGGCTCTGGCTCTCTACTCCACTCTGGCGTTCAGTCCAGAGGGTTCGAGCACAGTGACGGTCCAGTCTCCCAGTGGTCAGCTGATATTTGATGTAAACCAGGACAACAAACTGCTCTACCAAGAGAAGATGCTGCAGGACACAGCAGGAAAGTGCAGCCTGGAGGTGAAGGGCACTGCATGTGTGTCAATGCAGGTCAGTCAATACTGGAACCCTTCAGAGTGGAAAAGAAGAGGCACAGGAACAACAGGCCACAAACCATCCTTGTGTTTGTTTTCCAGATTTCCCTTCACTATAACATCCCCACACCAACTGATGCCACCACTCTTAGTGTTGAGGTCAAACCAGAGACTGACTGCAACAGCACATCTCACATTCCTAAAGTAACTCTGAAGCTAAAATCATTGTAAGTAAGCATATTACAACATAGAACTAACAAACTATTAAAACCAACTAGTCTCACTGAGTCTCACTGACATGTTCTATTGTAGATACAGTGGTAAAGACATGGTTACGAACATGGTGATCCTGGATATCAAAATGCTCTCTGGGTTTGTCCCAGACCCAGAGTCTTTGAAGAGGGTGAGTTCATACAACAATGAATGTTACAGTTGCATGTTATTATGAAGGTGATGATAACGCAGCTGAATATTGTGTCCTCACAGCTCTTTTATGCCTTATTTGTGAAACGTGTTGAACAAAAGGACGATCATGTTCTGGTGTACATTGAACAGGTGAGAGAGATTTATAGCAGAGAACAAACAATGGTGGTCTCCAGATTTTTTTATATAATGTAGTTGCTATGATTTATTTCTCCCCATATGAACAGTTACCAAAGAACACACCAATCAACCACCACTTGGTCCTCATTCAGGAGGTCCCAGTGCAGAACCTGAAGCCAGCAGTGGTCAAGCTCTATGACTACTACCAGCCAAGTAAAACAGACACTCAAAATTCTCCCATGCAATTACATACAATGACAAACAGTGCTTCTTAGTGGAGCTGTATAACAAACTGACCAGTTATTATAATATTTAGGATAATAAAAATCTACCATAAATTTTTAAAATATGAAGCAAGTCTAATGTTTTAATTTTCTTCTTTTCTCAGGTGATCAAGCAGAAACAGAATACATCTACCCATGTGCTGCAGGTCACAGTCCACAATAATATTGGAAGGCATTAATTTAATTAACACAAAAATAAAGCTCTTTAACCCACTTACAATATAAATATTTTTAGATCGGCTTAGACAATGAATAGCAATTATTGAAATGAATGTGTTGCTGTTTTGTATTGTGTTTGTAATTTAGTCTTTTTTTTTTTTCCAACTTCACAAATGGAGTGTGGTCAATATTTAGGTCAAGATAGATTCCAGTTTAATTTAAAAAAGACAATTTTATTAAAAACTTGTGCAACATCACATCTGTTTGAGTAAACGTACAGCTAACGATTAGTACCTATTCTGCCACACTTTCTTGCAGCTGTTTATCTAGTGTATATTTGCTTAAATGAAATTCCTACATATTGGTCAATAAAAAGTGGATGTTCATGTACAGACTGGTTTTGTGTAACTTTGGAAAAGTAGTCACACTCCACTTTTTGCACATTTTATTTCATAGGTTTTGATTTATGTAGTGCCACAACAAAAGTCATCTCAAGGTGCTTTACAATATAACAATACCACTACATAGACTTTTATAGAAAAGAAAGAAGGAAGAGAACCTGCAACAAAACCATGTTCAGAGTGGGTGGCCATGTTCCTTGACCGGCTGAGAGAGAAAAGGAGGAGCAGCAGATAAAAATCTTGGCCAGTTGTTAGGGGCAGTAACTGCACATTGGAAATCTCTCTGCAGAGGACTTCTTTATCTATGTTTGACTGTGGGCAACTCCTTGAATGAGGCTCCTCTCAGTAAGGACTTTCCACTTTAATGGGGTTGTCAAAAATGTGGCATTAAGGAATTACAGCTTTGCAGCCAATGACTGCCTGAAGTCAAGGACCCATAGACTTGACCTAATGCTGAGTTTCCTTCCTCAAGATGCTTTGCCATGACTTCACTTCAGGTGCCTTTAGGTGCTGCTTGTTTCTGGCTATGTCTGCCTTCAGTTTTATCTTCAGTAGTCACAAAGCTCTGTTGGGTTAAGATGAAGTTGCTGATGATTTCTTTGCCCTGGGGAATTCTTGGGAAGCTTTTAGTTTAGTTTTGGGTCATTATTCATCTGTACTGTGAAGCATTAGGCTGAATCTGAGCAGAAAGTATAGTCTTTACAGTTCATAATTCATCTAAAGAGTTTTATTAGTACATCAGTTAACACCAGTGACATGGTTTTATTGGCAACCAAACATGCCCATGCCATAACAGTGCCTCCACCATGTTTGACAGATGATGTGGATGCTTTGGATCATGTCTTTCTCCGAACTTTTCTCTTTCCATCATTCTGGAACAGTATCGTATTTGGTTTCATCAGTTATTCTGTAAATGGTCTGTTTTTTTTCTGGCAAAGGCTAATCTGACCTTTCTGTTCTTGTGTAGTTTTGCTCTTTGTTTTAAAGCCCCAAGAGCTGCCAGTTAAGTCGTTCTTTTTAGGAATCTTACTAACTGTTGGAGTGCCTCAAAAAAGCTAAGACATGGCTATGTATACTATGCATGATTTTTGGGAAACTTCCTGAGCCCATGCAATAACGTCTATCACAGAATCATTCCTGTTTTATAATGCATTGATGTCTGAAGGCCGAGCATTATTGACATCCAATATTACAATATTAGCCTTGTCCATCTAATGCAGAGGTTTGTCTTTTGATGATATTTTGTCATGCTAAGGATGATATATTCAAAGTTTTTGGAATATTAGGTTGAGAAACATTAAAGAGAGAGAAATTTTTTTTTTTACTATTTGCAGAAGCAGTTTTTTAATGAGAGACTCTTTAAGACTTTGTTTTATGCTTAATCATGTTAGTGA
>OMLM01019781.1:0-12121 GCA_900302695.1 Helostoma temminkii | reverse complement strand
CACTCCCACACTTCTCCCCACACACACACACACACACACACAGTCACCTTCCAATCAGCTTAATTGGGCACACCTGTTCACTCCCTCTCTGTTCCCCCCTCATCGTTAGTCTGATTTCATCCACCTGCCCTGGTTAATCACTGAGATCTGTATCACCTGTTTTCACTTCTTTATATTCTGTTCCTTCTCACACTGCTGTTGTTAGTTTGTCTGGGTTTGTACACCTGACTGTCCTGTGTTTTTTTGTGTTGTGTTTTAACACTGAGATTTAGTTTCCAGTCTCCTGCTCCACCCTGACTAGCTCCAGCACCAGCCTGCCTCAGTTTGGGTCTGGGCCCTCGTCAGCCTGCTCCTTGTTCCGGCCTTCGTCAGCCTATCCCTGGTCCCGGTCATCTGTTCCTGGTTCCGGCCTGTCACTGCTCCGTTCCTGGTTCCGGTCCGTCACTGCTCCGTATCTGGTTCCGGTCCACTGCTGCTCTATTCCTGGTTCCTGCACGTCGCTCGTCAGTTCCTGGTTCCTGGCATCCCTCCTCTGCTCCGTTCCTGGTTCTGGCCCTGTTCCTCCGGTTCCCTATCCACAGCCATCAGCTACATCATTTCCACTGCCTTCATTAATAATAAAATCAAACCAACCTCACTCACCTGGTCCGACTGCTTAGTGGCTCCTTAATCTACTCGTGACACACATGTTGTCAGCCCTGCACATTACACACCCTCCATCAGAGTCGTACTTTACACAGCAGTCTCTACTTCTTGTCATGAAACTGGCTTGTTGTCAACAGTTAGATCACAATGGTACTGTAGCTTAAGCTGCACAGCTAAACGCTCCACAACGTTCAGAGGATCAGATCAAACCCGTGTTTGCGTGGGTTCTCTGCGGTTCTCCAGCTTCCTCCCACAGTCCAAAAACATGCAGTCAGGTTAACTGGGGCCCGTAGGTGTGAGTGACAGTGTGAATGGTTGTTTGTCTATATGTGGCCCTGCGATAGACTGGCAACCTGTCCAGGGTGTACCCTGCCTCTCGCTCCATGACAGCTGGGATAGGCTCCAGCACACCCGTGACCCCTAAGCGGTATAGAAAATGGATGGATGGATGGATGAGGAATAATAAAGGAGAGTTTATGACTGAATAACTCTGTCTGCTGCAGCTGTATTTCAAAACATGATTTAATTCCTGACAGATATTCCATCACCACACCTCTGAATAATTATGAGATTGTGTAATAGTGATTAGAGTGAATTTCCCCTGATTCTAGCTGAACATTTCAGTCGCTCTCAGGCTTTTGTTTTCTGCTCCCCTGCAAAAATGATGCCTTACTTTTCATTTTGTGTGAAGAACTATCAGGCAACAGAGTGAAAATACTACATCAGATCCAGGCTTCAGGTGAATGGCAGCAACTGTGCTTGCAGACTGAATATAGTGTCTGTCAAATGTGTTTAAGCCTGCAGCACAAAATGGCAACTAAAGAGGAGGTGCTTCTCTTCTGCAGAAACCAGATAATGCTTTTATTGTGAAATAGCATGAAGCTTTTGTTTTGAAATTTAAATCTGCTCCAACATTTAGTGACTGTTCTTGATAAAATCCTCTCAGAGTGAAGCTGAAGTGTAAATTAGAGTGAATTTCATTCACAGTATGTTGACTCACATACTTTCCATCATTTAGTCTGATCCAGTATCTGGACTCGCTCAGCGTTTCGTCAGTGAGCTCCAGTATTCACTGTTAGTCTTTCTGCAAACACTATTTACAGCTACTGGAACACGCAACTAAGAAAACACAAGTTTAAGCTCACAAATCCAGGTGAATCTCTCCTACTTTATTCAGCCATTACATCACTTTTTTCAGCACGGACCCACAAATGGGCCTGAACACAAGTGCAGACAAATTAGCTAAAATATAAAGTGTGATGAAGGGAAAGAGCAGTGATATTCGACTTAATTAGTACCTGAAATCTTCCAGGTTTTGAGTATTTTGGTCAGCAGTAAGGAAAACTCTGAAAGGCTGGAGCAGTTGTTGCACAGATGAATAAGAGCAGTGTAGCGATGGCACAGAGTTCAAACGTGGTCCTGTAGTCGGCTGCAGGGTGGCCGGGCTGCTTGGCACGACCAGCGATGACGTGACACGTCAAATAAATGTCCACACACAAACTGGGTCCAGACATGAAAAATGTCCTCCACTTTCACTTAGACGAGTCGCCTCTTTGGCGTCAAAGTGTAGAAGTGTCACAGGCTGTAGGCTGCCCCAGCGCCGGCGTCCCTGCAGCCAGGTGGTGAAATGAAGATAATCCTGAGGAAGGACTGACTGTAACCCAACACCAACTGGGTTCGACTGTATGTTCGTGTCCACAGGGAAACAGGTAGTCACGTTGCCCTGGTGATCCTCACGTCACCGCTGATCCCTCCTCTCTCATCACCATTGAGATGACATTTCCACTTGGACCCCACAGTGTTAGGGACAAACTTTCATGATAGTTTCTCAGCACAAACAAGCTCCACAGAGCTGTGACCTTTACTCTGGTTTAGAGTTCTAGGACCATCCAAACCACTAGTACTTACCAAATATAACAGATGACTTACTTGCTCAGAGGTCATTAAATAGCCCTTACTCTACAACCAAATCCTCTTAAACAATGACTGTATGATTCAGTGTTTGTACTAATTGAACAGATTTAAGAGCTCAGTAAGTTGGCGCTGACAGCTGCGGTCATCTCGTCTGCTGGCCCTCGCCTCAGTTTGCTCCTCGGTCAAACCTCCAGCCTCACGCCCTGACCCATCAGTAATGTCATCTAAACACCCACACATTCTGCACTCACTTGCTTCATCAGGACTTGTATTAAAAGCGGCGAGTGGCGCTGAATCATCTCATCTCTGCGGCCGACAGCCAACAGGGGACCAAAGCCTCAGTGGGGTCCACCCTTCGGGACACGTTTCGCTTCACATCCTGAAACAACCAGTCACTTTTTCCCCCAAAACTCAAAGCTAACATAATTATTGAAGCCAACACATGCCAGGCTCTACCTACAGGTTCACTGTGGAAAAGCTCCTCTGAAAATCAACATGCTT
Source organism: Helostoma temminkii (assembly GCA_900302695.1). Classification (NCBI taxonomy): domain Eukaryota; kingdom Metazoa; phylum Chordata; class Actinopteri; order Anabantiformes; family Helostomatidae; genus Helostoma; species Helostoma temminkii. The sequence continues at coordinate 9,061 of OMLM01019781.1, read as the reverse complement.
AATGACACCTTGGTTCAGGGTCAGACACTGCCTGCCCTCTTGAAGAGTCGAGGATGTGACCCCCTCCCCTTTAGACCCAGACTAGAAACAACAACCTGAGTTGCTGCTGCCTGTGAAAATCAACAGGCTTAATGACACCTTTATTAGTCATCTGCTCAGACGTCCCTGGTGGCGAGGCTCTCCCCAGTGAGCTCTGGAAACTCTGGGTCACTGTGGCCACTGACTAACACACTGTTTACATACCAGAGAGGGCCAACACTGGAGCTGAAGCAGTTTGGGGGTTATTTCTTTTTTTATATATATATTTGTATGAATATACATATGTTTAGGCACCAAAGAGGCTGAGAGGGATCAAGAGGTCAGAGGATCTGGCAAGAGCTTCACCGTGGTGTAACTGTTTGAAAATCATAGAGCTCAGCTAAAAGATCCAAAGAAAAAAATAGCTGCAAATACACAGAGGTTATTACACAACTGAAGTGTAATCACAAATACGTTTTTAGAGGGAAACGTAATTGCAACTGGATTATGTTTTCTGTCTACATGTTCACAATTAACATAAAGGACAAGTTGCTAAGACATTAACACTCAACACACCACAGCCAATGTATTTTTGTCCACCAAAAATCTCTTTCTCTCTTACACAGATATGTGACTCCAGCTTTATTAAGGTGTTTTATGGTTGGGTTCAGACGCTCACAGTGATTGCGTTCACTACGAAAACGTAATCCCGACTGTAGTTTAATTTTACAGGAACTTTTCAGGAGACAGGGTTGTACAAAGACACAGGAAATGTTGTTGTTATTGGTTGTGTGATCTGCTCTTCTTTTCTCTCTTTCTCTTTCTTTCCACTCACCCCAACCGGCTGAGGCAGATGGCCGCCCACCTTGAGCCTGGATCTGCTGGAGGTTTCTTCCTTTCTTAAAAAGGGAGTTTTTCCTCTCCACTGTTGCCTAGTGCTGCTCAAAGGGGGATTTGTTGGGTTTTCCTTATTATTTATGGTATTGTAAGGTCTTAAACCTTAAACATTGTTAAGTGCCTTGAGATGACTATCGTTGTGATTTGGTGTTATATAAATAAACTTGAATTGAATTGAATTGAATTAAAATCCCAGGAAAGTGACTGAAAGAGCCAAAAAAAATTTTACTTTTTACTTAACAAGATATAAAACTAATAAAACGAGACGTGAATTGATCAAAAAAAAGACTAAAGACACACAGAACTATGGGAATGAGATGAAAACAAAATGACCATTGTGAGACACAAATAGGCAAAATATGAAAAGATGTGAAAAAATAACAAAACAAAAATGAAAAGACACCAATCAATCATAAAGTAAAGCAAACGTGGTATATGTCTACATTTGGCTCTGCGATGGACTGGCGACCCGTCCAGGGTGTACCCCGCCTCTCGTCGCCCGCGACCCCTACAGGGGTGAAGCGTTTCAGAAAATGGATGGATGGATGTGCAGTCACATCATGTTCTGAAATAGTTTAACATGTTTGACATCGTTACGAGCAGCTGTGGAAATGTAGCAGCTAAGTGTCCGTAATAGCAGCACAAACACAGCAGGGTGGTATCCTCCCCTCCGTCAAACACTGTGCAGGGCCTGATGTGCAGCCTCAGCTCTGAGCTCTGCAGAGCAATCAGCAGCGAGGGCCGCCAGCCAAGCCCTGTTACACGTTTATAAGCAATTAAAAAGCGATTTATCATCCTCTTCTTAAAGGTGCCTAACCACAGTCACACAGTCGCCTGGTCTGCGGTGGACTTTCTAAATGTGCTCTGCAGAGTGGCCCAGTTTTTAATGAAGTCAGCAGAGCTCTGGTTTACAGAGACCAGCAGCTCAAACTGTGACCCGACAGACAGAAACATCACCACAAAACTCATTCTGGTTTTACAGAAACACAGCAGAGATACGTACATGGAGGTCAGAGTGGAAGTACTGCAGTACTGAAGATGTCATTAACGTCTTCCTACAGTCCTACATCAGTCCCAGGCCCAGATGAACCCTTTACGTAGACCCTATTTCACACTCTGTGGCCTGTGGTGGCAGCTGAAATAAACAGTAATAATAATAACTGATACTTGTTTCATCTGCTTTGGGAAATTCTTGGGGACCGGCAGCTCCTTTGAGCGCCAAGGGTTTGGAGTTTAGGGTCCTGTCCAAGGAGACTGGGAGTCAAACTACCAACCTTGGGCTTCATGGACGATTCCGCACCAACTGATTCATGGACGCCCCTAAACACAATCTTAGTGAGTAACTCAGGAGTATTTGATTTAGCTTATTAAGTTTTTATCACCATCTTTTTTGCAGCATTGTGAATTTGATTGGCCAGTTAGTGGAAGTCTTCGTGTGGGCCCAGTTGGAACAGCACCGCCGTTCAGCAACAACCAAGCTGAAAATCCTGCTGCAAACTGGTTGTGAAAACAGTCGTCTGTGACGTGAATAGATAGAACATGACATGAGATACACTGAAGCAATGTTGTTCCCTCTGCAGCGCTAGAACTGTGCTGTTTTATCAAGACATGTAGAGAAAGGTCTAGAACATGACCTGTGACCCCTGTTTTCCACTGGATGCACTTGTGGTGTGGAACGTCTGCGTTGCAACAGCCGCAGCAAATAGCCACCACTAAAAATACTTAAAATACACACAGAGTCAAGTAGCACAGAGCAGATAAGACGAGCAGAAAGTAAAGACATTCGACTGATAGAGAATCTGGTTAGTTTTCACACTAAAACATGAAACTATGAGTAAAAGTCCCTGTTAAATCTGTACCCAGTGCTGGATTCTTCTGCTAACACATCTCTGCGAGACAATGTGTGTCAAACATACAAACTGATTAATTATTAGAACTAATATAGCTTTAACAAGAAGAAACGACACACAATAAATCTATTTCTCTCTGTTTGGTGTTAATTTAAGTACATATCCTGCTTTCCTATTGTAAAACGCACAAATACTAAAGAATACTGAAATGTAGAAGTTGTCAAAAAGCCAGAAAATCAAACCTTCTACACTTTCCCAGTGGAAAATGCCGCAATGGAGATAACGGAATAAACACGCAACGCAGACGTTCCGTGACGCAGACACATGCAGTGAAAAACGTGTGAGAAGTCTTCATGGTGTTTGGCCACGAGTTTAGACAGTGTTTTTATTTTCATGATCCACCATTTCATTTTTACATTCAGAATACAAGAAGCCCAACAGACACCGCTGAGTCCTGGGCTGGATCGTTTCCACCAGGCTACATATGGTTTTGTCTTGGAGAAAAGTAAACAAAGAGACAAACTAGCGCTAGCCTTGAGCGGAGCTGTGGCAGCTAACCTGATGGAGCGGGAGCCAAAAACAGATTTCCACAGCACAGACTTTGCCAGACTGAATCCTGGGAGTTACACTACCAGCCAGCATGTAAACACACGTTCAGCTCAAGCTTTGTGCCTCTGACTATGTGTAACACGAACACCCAACCTCACAGCGGTATATATGTAACGTCAGAGCATAAAAAGAATATGAGCCTTTAAAAAGACATTTCAGTTTTGGTAACTATGGTTCTGAAATGTGGGAGTGTTTTTAAATGTAAATACAGATGAGAGCAGCTTCTCCCTTCAACATGTGCACATTAAATCTACATTTTAATCATGTGCAATATTCTAAAAGAAAAAATAAATAAAACTACACAAATAAGCACACAGCCTGGATGATCTTCCAGAGACAGACACGTCTGGTCACCGTGGATCACAACTGTAACATCTGTGAATCCAGCAGGAGGAAAACTGAAGAGCCACTTGAATTAAAGGCAGATTGGTTTAGATTTCTGACAGATGTATGAACACGCTTCAGATTCTAACAAACACTGTGTTATCATTAACAACCTTTTGACAAATGTTTATTTAGTTTTACATTCTGTTCTGCTAATTAATCCACGTGTACATTTCTTTCAGAACATGTGCTGGGCTGTGAGGGCTGAACCTGTCAGTGAACCTGTGAATTTAAGTGCACCGACATGCTTTTCTGAGCTGATGTTCTGTCTCCCTCTTCCTCTCCCCCCTCTCCTCCCAGTACCCATCAGCCGGCTGCAGCGGTTTGTTAAACCAGAGCTCATTTAGTGTTTTACACACTTTTTAAATGACTGCGAGCCTGGTCGGTTTCCTGAGAGCAACCAAACACGCCCATGGAGGCGACAGCTTTGCCCTGCGTCTGTAACCACAACACCACAACAGCAACATGACTCACACTGAGCCTCCTAATGCGGATTCCTCTGTGTGTGGGAGGCCATAATTGGGATTAAAAACAACACTTGACATGTTGTATTTTCTGATTATGGTGCACACAGGATATGAAACTACCAGTAACATTTGTTTTGGGGCAGAAATATTCACAGATTTATGAAAACTACTGGACTCTGAACATCACATCGTAGTTCTTGTGTCTTTAATATTATGTTGAATGGAGGATGATGTGTTCAGTTTGTATTTTTAGAGGCAGGAGACAAAACCAAAAACCAAAAACTGGATACGAAAGTTGAGTATGTGCAGTAAGTTTGTTGATGCAGGTCTTTTACTTGTATATTTTGTGGTGCTACAGCCTTGATATAAACAAGATTAGAGAACCTAAGTCCCAGCTGCCTGTATGTTGTTGGTTGTGTTTTCTCAGCTAGTGTGTGAGGTCTGAAGTGGTGAGAGGGCAGCTCTGCTGATGCCCGACTTGTTTATCCATAACTGCTGCAGACAGAGATGGTTGTGTCTCGCTCTTCTCGCGGCCGCCTGAATGGCCTCACTCAGCAGCCTCTGATCTCATCTCAGCCTGTCACTATGACTGATGGTCACTTTACAAATGGGGCATTTCCCCCACTGGGCCCCACTGAAACAAACAAGCGCAGTGCGGGGCCCTTTGCCCCCCACCTGCACCTGCACTAAAATCATAATGTTAAAATTGACTCTGTGTACAGATTATTATGTGCTGTGTGAATTTCTGCAATCAAAACAACCAGAAATGTCAAAAAGCCAGGTCTGATGCTGTCACCTGAAGATTTTAGTAAAATCACTAAATTAATTATAAAGGTGTCCCACAAGGATCACTATTGGGCCCTCTGCTGTTCAGACTCCGTCCATGAATCTTAGTGAATGAATGAAGGTTTTATTGATTATTGATAGGAATAATGAACAGGGAGAATGTGATCTTATCATTTCAGAGTGATACAGAAATATTCGGCTACAGAGACACCAGTTCCTCAGATTTCAGAACTCGTGTTCATTAGTGAAACTGGAGCCACGTTTGTCATGTGAACATGTTAGCTAGTTAGTTAGTTCAGTATAGACAGGATTGGATTCTGATGTCAGGAACCGGATCAAGTCCCTGTAGGGGTCGTGTGCTGGAGCCTATCCCAGGTGGGCATGAGGCCATCTCTAATCCATCTCTACCCAATATGTAGAGAATATTTCTCCACTTGTCACTCATTCTTTCCTCTGGACATATTAAACTGACCAGATGATGGTGCTACAATAAAATGTGCACTTTCAACTTATTTCTGTTCATCCTGAGAGAAACAATCCATCCAAAAACAAACCATCTACCTCATAGTTATAGTCAGTAGGATTCATCCTCTGAGGACCAGGAATGATATAGGATACTAAGATATTCCAGTCTGAACCAGAGTGGTGGACCCATAGACATTTCTGTCTGTACAGCCATGCTGCTATGAAGTCTGTTGTATACACCAGACTCCACAGAACATTTGTAGTATTTTTAAAAATCCCAGTCCCTCACATCTGGACCACCTCGTGGCTGGGCTGGAGTAACCATGCTGGAAGCAGAGAAATCAAACTCATCTCTAATGAGCAGACAAACAAGCAGCAGAGAGTTACAGAAATGTAGCCGTGCTGTTGTGGTGTTTTCCTCCTCTCACCATCATTAACCTGTCAGCTCTGATGACTGTGTGCAGACTGAGACACCTTCAGAGCTCTTGGCCTGCCCGAGGCCACAGGGCAAACTGACGGTGGTCCGAGCCGCGAGACCCCAGACCGCAGCGGCTTTAACCCCCGACCACCAGCTCCACCACCCTCCTCCTCCTCTGACGGGAATCCACAGAACTTGCCTGGTCCATATGCACGAATAAATACACTCAGGCACACAGGTAAACAGCCTGTAGTCAACAAACACACACAAAGGAAAGAAGTACTTTTACTTAAGTAAAAGTACCAATACCATTGTCTGAAAACATATTATCAGCAAAATATACTTAAAGTATTAAAGTAAAAGTACTTGTTCTACTTATTAATTATTATGTAAAAGTTTATTAGGCTGTTAATACAATGTTAAAGCCTTTTACTGTTGCAGCTGTTGTTTACTGATTTTATTTGTAGTTGGGTCGATGGGTGTGGGAAAGTTTTTCAGGTTTTTGTCTCATTTCTCTTTGCAGGTGTTTCACTGCCCACTTCATGCAGAGGCTCAGGTCCAGGGACATGTGCCTGTTAAGAATTTGTGACAAGAGCAACATTCACTGTTGGTGATGCTGTTTATAGAGCCATAAATCATTAATGTTACATTAACCACACAGTTTTTCTGAAGATAACCATGAAATAATGATTAAACCTGATATACTTAGCTTTTTTAAATGACTGGAACCAGGAAGAACAAGAACAGAGCCGGGTCTCAACATCCGTGCTTCCAATGACAACTGATAACAGCCAAGTCAGAGCTCGACGACATTCAAAGCAGCTGAATCACATTTTGGTGGCAGCAAAACCAGCTCCACATGCGGGAAAGCAGGACCTGACGTCATCGTAATCACTGTGATCAAAATAACAACCTGCAAACGTGTGGCTCTGAAATCAGCTTCATTCATCCTTTGTGGCATCTCTGAACAGTTGTCGCTGTAGGTAAAGTTACAGTTTTCTTTTCTAGTAGAAATCTGCTCCAAAATGTATCTTAACATGAAGAGGTGATGTCAGTCCCACAAAACATTGTATAGCTTCTTGTTTATTGTCATTTTATGACTAATGTGTGAAGAGCACAGGAAGGAGCAGGGACAGGGAGAGTTGACTTCACGCTGGCTTTAGCTGCATGTTGTTCAGCAGATGTTACGTCACAGCTGATGACTGGCTTTTTGTCAGTCTTTGTCTGATCTGTAGTTGCCAGGTTGTGAAACATCCACATCTATAACTGTGTTACCAGCAGCTAAAAAATGTTCAGCTTCATGTCAAATACTCTTTCAAACCCTTTCAAAGTGATTTCAGGACTGTGACCAGTTGTTAACCAGGAGAACTGAGGCCCGTCCTGAGGCTGTGGACACTGAAGGTGGAGCCTGCTGCCTACTGAGAGCAGAGGAAATAGGTTAACAGGATTCAATCACACTCTGCAGCCAATCCAATTATGTAGTTAGCTGGAGCTCAGGTGCGTCTGGCAGCTCAGAGCGGGAACGGAGAACCTCGGCTGCATTTGATGGAAAAAAGACGTGTAATGGAGCAAAAATTTAGTGGTTTTTACAGAGACTGTGCCTCTGTTCCCTCAGTCAACAGCGGACAGAGACAAAACACTTAATCAGGTGAACCGTGCCGTGGATCAAGATGCAAAGTGACTGTCCGAGTGAACTCACCAGTAACGTGACACGTCGCTTTTGCATTTCATGTTTACTTCCTGAAAAACTTTTCATCTTTTATGAAAACAGAAATTTCACTGGCTGCGTCTCAGCCGTCCTGATTGACAGGTCACGGTGCATTAGAGTCAATGCAGTGATCTCATCTCTTCCACACACTGGTGTTTTGGCTCCCGTCCCGGTTCTTCTGTACACAAATGACTGCACGAGTCCTTGTGAAGGCAGGAATGTTTTTGCTGATGATTCTGTCATTGTTGCTCTGCTAAAGTTTAATGAGTCTGAACACGGGCAGATGAATGGAATCCAAACTAGAGATGTGCTTACACAAACATCCGTGACACAGATATTGATGTTGCGACTGGATATGAATATAACAAATAACACAGACATGATCAGCAATATTTGTTCTTGCTAAGGGACACCAGAGATACACTCCTCTTTATGACGATAACAGTGATGCAGGCGAGGCTGAGCAAGTGAAAATGCTGATGGAAGAGCTGTTTGGTTTCCTCTACATCTTATTATCAGAGAGTTGAGAGTCTCAGTCACTGAAACACAGAAAGTGAATGTAACTGTAATGACTTTTACCAGTGGATTTTCCAGAGAGGGTATTTATTTCAGAACCATCCCAGTCATACTAACCATTTGGATATTGATGTGATGATAGCACAACATATAACACCTGGTAAGTGAGCTAAACAAGGCTGTCAAAGAACAACTTCAGACTATGTTAGTATTGTAACAGCCACAGAACAGCTGCGGCCCGAGTCCAGGAGCTGAAGAGAGCAGCTTTAGCTTTGCTATAAATGGTTACTGCTATTTTTATCATTGGCTGCAATTGTTGTTCAGAAGAATGAAGTAACATAAAGACCAAAATGTGAACCAATCACCTTAGACCGTTTTTAAAAAATAACAGCTGATGAAGAACAACCCAGAACAACAGTGACATCAGGAACAGCCTCTACAGAGCAGTGAGAAGGTTCCACGGTTCACCTTTAGAATAAGACTGGATGAGCAGAAACACAGAGGCCGGACCACAAGATGCAAACATCAGCAGAGAGAATCAGAAAGCCAGACTGGAATTAGTAGAAAACTACACAGATGAGCCTCTAAATGTCCTCTCATGATCCAAACTGTACAAGTTCATGTGGAGGCAGGGTCATGTCCAGCACTGTAAGGTGGAGGCAGGGTCATGTCCAGGGCTGTGTGGTGGAGGCAGGGTCATGTCCAGGGCTGTAAGGTGGAGGCAGGGTCATGTCCAGGGCTGTGTGGTGGAGGCAGGGTCATGTCCAGGGCTGTGAGGTGGAGGCAGGGTCATGTCCAGGGCTGTGTGGTGGAGGCAGGGTCATGTCCAGGGCTGTGTGGTGGAGGCAGGGTCATGTCCAGGGCTGTAAGGTGGAGGCAGGGTCATGTCCAGGACTGTAAGGTGGAGGCAGGGTCATGTCCAGGGCTGTGTGATGGAGGCAGG
>OMLM01019780.1:0-17399 GCA_900302695.1 Helostoma temminkii | reverse complement strand
CACCTCACAGCAAGAAGGTCCTGGGTTCCATTCCTGGGGCCGGACAGGGTCTTTCTGTGTGGAGTTTGCATGTTCTCCCCGTGTTTGCGTGGGTTCTCTCCGGGCACTCCGGCTTCCTCCCACAGTCCAAAGACATGCAGTTAGGTTAACTGGGGACTCTAAATTGCCCGTAGGTGTGAGTGAGAGTGTGATTGGTTGTTTGTCCATATGTGGCCCTGCGATGGACCTGTCCAGGGTGTACCCCGCCTCTCGCCCGTAAGCTGGCTGGGATAGGCTCCAGCACACCCATGACCCCTGCGGGGACTAAGCGGTATAGAAGATGAATGAATGAATGAGCATAGGAATCCCACTACAAGAAGATTTGGTGCAAAGTGCAAATGCTGCAGTGTAATGTTTTCACATCACCTTGTTTCCAAGCAACTATGCAATACTAGAGAATCAGAAATTTGGGCTGACTGCTTCTTTTCTGTCTCTAACACCCCATCAATCCCTGTGACTTTAGAGGATTGTGTTTGCATAGAAAAAAATAGGATTGGTTGGCAGAGTCCACACTGTGCGTTGAGACATACTAACTGAGTCATCACACACACACACACTCACACACACACACACACTCACCCATGCACACACAAAGCAGAGTCAGTGATCTGCTATTGTACCTGCTGATGAATTACTCAGATGTTTGGGAACAGACACAAGCTAAATGTACACTCAAGATAAAACACTTTGTCTTCACAGTACGGTGGCAGTGGGGGAGAGGGGGAACAGAGAATAGTATATATAATTTCAATGGGAAACATTTTATAAATAAAAGAGAAGATTTATTATTTAAAATGTTGAATACTTTCTTTTACATTCCAACATACACTAGACAAAACAGTCAATCTTAATTCTGGCACAGTACAGAAAAGTATTAATATATTTTACAAAAAAGAAAAAACAAAACAAAAACAGCAGTCCCCAGTTTTTTTGATGTTACTTAATGTAAACAAATTTTTTTTTGGATGGAAAAAAAGTGAAACTGTGTTTGGTAAAATACATGACTGCACACTGTGTGGTGGAACAGTTGTTTGCAGTTCAGTTTGGGTAATAATTGACCTTTACCTTCACTTCAGCTTAAGTGCTTGGAAAACTAGTTTGACTTGTAGATTATGTATGAGTAAGCCTGTTGCCTCCTCTAATCTCAGCATGTACTGTATGTTCATGAATCAACTAATGTCATTACTGAATAAAATGAACACTCAACCTAATGTGTATCTATGTCATTAGATCCTCTGATCTTCTGAGGACAGTCTGTCCAAACAGTATGTTTACATATTGTGAAGCCATGAATCTGCACATCTAAGATGTTTGTACATTTTACCTGCACCCAGTGTGTTTCTGTGTATGTGCGTCATTGAGCATAAGGCTAGCAGCTCACTCATACTATTAATGGATGTCCTCAAAAGCTGCTGATATTTTAGGCTTAAGGCATTTGATGATGTCTTAAAAAATAAGCAACATACATACTTGAATGAACACAAAACAAAATTAAAATATTAAAATTTAAGCCAGAAAAACACTTCAATTCACCCGTGACAGCAAGTGTACAGTGCCGCATTTTGTGTTTACTTAGGGTGCCTTTGTTTTGTGTTACATCTGAAACAGTTTAGTATGAAGATTTGGAGAGGAGCTTGAATATTTTCATATTGGCACAGTACATATGCATACATGCTCTATTGTTTTATATTCTTAACTAATGTCAGTTCCAAATATATTTGAACAATTTAATGACAGTAATGCATCTGTATACTGCTACTACTGTACCATGCCAGTATTTGGTAATTTTCTTTTCACACAGCCTCACATAGATCTCTAAAAAAAACAAGTAACATAAAATGTATAGTTGTTTTCTGTGCTTGCTATAACCATAAGAATGTACTGTTTTTAACCATTTCTGCCCACAGCAAAACATGATGAAAATATCATGAAAAATAAATGTTTACTTGGCCTATCAACACCATTTTCTACAAGTATATGGTTTGAAGTCTACACTGTCAACACAACTTGAAAGTGGCTTCATCTGGCTACCCTGCATCTTAAATCAGTTAAACCATTTGGCTGTGCCACCATGTCCATTGACCCCAGAGGGTTAATTGAAGGAGTTTCACAAAAGCATTTGCTGTTAACATGTTTTTTGTGACGCTCCTCCATTTTCATAGGCAGATGATATCATGTTCCAGTGCAAAAAAACATAATGCCAAAACAAGAAAGTAACCGATTTTAACGCTGTAATCAAACAGAAGAAAACACCAATTACAAGATAAAACAAATATCTAAATAACTAAATAATAGGTGGCTAACTAGGACACCAAAAGATCAGATATATAATAAACAAAAAATGTCTAAGAAACATAGCCTAGGTACGCCGTCATGCCAAAGGTGAGGTAAAGGAAACAAACTGTTGAGCTCTGACAAAATATTAAACTGAGGATCTGGGATGCTAAAGCAGAAAAAGATTTCTAAACAGACTCATTAACAAAGAAAGTCAAAAACAACAGATCAGTCAGCAGTCCAAACAGGGGCAGACAAAGGCAAAGCAAGGCATGGTGGACAGAAAGGCAGCTACAGTGCTAACAAAACATAGTGATGAGTGAGAACTTGTGTAAGTACTGACAAAGCAAACTGACAAAACAGAGAGAGGAGGTGAGTGGGGATAAAGTAGGTCTAAAGGACAAGCTGCAGGTATGTGAGGCAAAGGCACTGAAACGTAAAGGGGGAAAAACTCACCAAAGACACTGAAGGAGTGGCAAAGACCAAAGCTGGTGTATATGTGTGAGACAATGACAAGCAGGGATGCCCAGATCTCATATTAATATTGGAATATCGTCCCTGATATTGGCTAAAGAGCTAGATTGGGTATCAGACAATGGAGCTGATCCATATGGGCCGATCTATTCACTGCAGTTCAATGGTGCGACCCGTAATTTGGTGCATATTTGCATATTGGGGGAGTCCATGGCATAAAGTCCAGGTTATCTGAGATGTTAATAACATTTAATAAATATAAAATAGAAGCAATATTTCAGTCAAGGCTGACGCTTCATTGTCGTCCACAAGGCGAGGTATACACTTTATTATTTCAACATTTGGATTGGATCTGTATTGGAACATATCGGTATCGGAACTGAAAAAGTTCGATCGGTACGTCCCTAATGACAAGCCCAATATGTTTTTCATATTAAAACTTAAAGGGCAAAGAACTAATTTCAGATGGCTTTCTTTAAAGCAAAACTAAGACTACAGCCACAACTTCCCTTCCAGCCCTGTTTCTGCAGCTATGTGACAAGGAAGGTCTCCTATCCACTGTTAGCTGCTAGCTGAAAAGTGATGATGCCTGATGATGAAATACAACTGCGACACAAGCTGCTTTGAACATATGTAGACATTACCAGAGTGAGTTGCATGTGAAGACGGTGGTTCAGAGGTTACCATATAACTCTGAGACTCTGAGGTTAAGTTTTGGATGAAATGAGAACCTGCGCTTGGGCCTGCACTGCCTCCTAGCAGTTATGGGCTGTATCAAAAACAAAAAACAAAATCATAGAAACATGAAGTGGAACAGAACAGCTTAGACACAATGCATCTGGTCCCATTTACGCTTCATTTCTTAGCAAATATTACTTATTGCAGTTTTACGTAAGAAGAAAAATGAAGAAATATCTATCTTAGCCTTCACTATGACTCAGTCTTAAAAATGACTTACATTATGTTTGCTTCTTTTTCTTTCAGTTTAAACTACAGTGCTTACTATATTTATGGTTCCCATGTGCAATGAGCCACATGGAACATATTAGATTTTTGGGTGCAAGAACATCATGTTGTATCTTTAAAGAACGTGCAGGATGAGGGATTTGAGCGGAGGAATAGTCTGGCCTTGAAACTTAGCAAAGCCAGAGACAGAGAGGGAGATGTCAGCAACGTACTTCATAGAAAGCTTTGTCTTTGCAGAGTCTTTGTTTATGTCCTGGTGACTTGTGGAGTGTTGTGTCATCTTGAATCTGCATCCCAGGTGTAAGGCTACAGGACAAAGATGTCCATCTGCAGCCTGCAGCCAGCTGCTGCGACAGCACAGCTCCTGCTGAGCTGAGAGACACAGAGTATAGAAAAGAAAACTGAAAAATAGGCCAGAAACACAAAGAAAGGCGGTGAAAGAGACTGTCAAAATACTTTCTCTGTTTTGTATTCCCTTTATTGATTCGTCCTTGTGGTTCACACAGGGCAACAGTTTGCATCTCATGTTGCCATTGTGCTTGTGTGTCGCTCTGTGTGTCTGCTTTCTTTAAAGAAAACATGCTGTGTCCTTGGTACTTTTAGCAACCTCTTCAACAACATGCTCATGTCTATTGCACATATATCCGAATGGCTGCCTTCGTGGAGTTTAAAAGTTTAAAAGTCTCCAAAGACCTTGAGCCTCACCATTAACCTCTGAGTTGTGTGTACTCACACACAATCTCTTCTCTCCAGTCATGCAACAAACTGTAAATTGTTAACGTTAATGTAGAGGTATGAATGGAAATCCCAGCTGTAAAGCAGATTTATAGTGTAGAAAGGCTTGTGGGCACATCTCAGACTCTGCTAAACAAGATTATGGATGGATGGATGCCTGAAGTGAGGTTAGTCATTCTGTGGAGAACAAAAATGACTGAGTGAGTGAACAACTTCCCAGAAATTTTACCGTGTGCACATCCTTCTGTTGGTCTCCTGAAAACCTTAAGAATCGGCCAAATCTATGTTGTTAGGGCTTAGGCGTTGAGTCTGAGTTGTCAGCAATGTACTGTGAAACCCACTTATCCTAGTGTAGTCTTAGAATTTATGCAGTGGTGCCCCAAGTGTGTATGTAAAATGACCGCACATGTTATTTGTTTTACAGACCTACTTCAGTGTTTCAGTCCTGTCTGTGTCCAGTGACTGTTGTGTGTCATAGTATTTAATATTATTTTATTTAAAAGAAAATTAATTAATGACTAAACATACCAGAATGCTCTTCGGTCAAATAAAAGGGTGATGCTGCAACAACAAATAAATAAAAAGGGTGAATTATAGTGATTAACCAAGAGAAAAAAAATCAGTCATACAGTGTAGGATTTGCAGCTGTGTGTGTTGCCCCCAGCTGGCCAAACCTAAGTGCTTTCCTGAAAACACATATTCGGAATAGAGTACATATTATATGATTTACAAACAAAGAACAACACATCACGTTATCTCCTGAATCCTGAACACCTTTTTTTCTCCAACCATATTTAACCATAGTTCACACAGAAAAAAAAGGTGGATGGAAGTTGAATGCCCAAAGTTCATTATTTTACCATGTCTGGTTCATGGCACCTAGGTTTTGTGTTTGCTAGATGGCTGGATTCAAACGTAAACATTACAAAAATTTAGAGGAAAAAGGAGATAAAGACACAGAAAAATGTTTTCAAACATCTTTAGTTGTGAAACACATTTTCCAAATAAATTGTGAAGCAATCTGTTTAAATGAACACACATTTCATCATCAAACTTGTTTGTGAATCTATGGTACTAGAACAACAAGGCACAAACACACTTCCGACGTACACACACTGCTACACAAACATTTAAAAACACACTTTCAAAAGACAAATAAAATGCTTATCAGTGTGTATGACATTTTTTTGTGCAGCATTGTGTAAAGTTTGTAACATGTAATTAAAAGATCTAGTCTTCTTGAAGAAGAAACAACTGAAGGTAATAAAGAAGATAATGGGAGAGCAGACTTTGCATGAGGCTGCAGCATTATGCAAACCCTAATTGGAGTTTTTTTCCTTAGTACCTCAAGTTAAGAAATGTCTCATCTCACCTTCCTTCTTTACAGTAGAGTTGTACGCATTTTTCCATGTCATCTATAAAGTACAGATACAGATGTGTCAGTGCTGATGTTGTATATATTTGTGTGTGCAGTTTCCCTGGCAGCTCTGTAAACACAGATGTAGCTCTGGTATGAAGTCAAAGTAAAGCTGCCGTCAAGTAAAAAACACCCCAGCAGGGCTGCTGCTGTTGTCCCACACCAGTCCAGTCTGATTCGGTATTATGGTTTTGTCTGGAAGAAGTATAAGTCATATGGTCAACATGCAATATGCCAGTGTTTATGCAGTGGTCACATGGCATAGGTTGTAATAATTTTTTGTGACATGAGCTTAAACTGTATCTCAAACTACAGCATAGGTCAAAATTATTTCAATATTTTTATGGCTCTATGTTACAACTGGAAATGGGATTTTTGGCTTAAAAATTTATTTTAAAGCTTCAAAAATGCAAATACTGAGACCCTTTGGGGAATATTAATATATATATTGGATACATCTACATTTAGACACAAATATATAAACAAACATTGATGTTACAGTACATGTACAGTACAGTACATAATTACTGAAATCACGCAGCCTGGTAAATGATAGGTAAAAGTAATGGGGACATGTGTGTGCCTGTTTCTGTGTCATGACTGGTGGTTTGCAAACTTTCCAACTGTGGTCTTCTGAAGCACAGCTGACTCTATAAATACTGTGTGGAGATTTACACAAGTGTGGTTGTCATTAATGTGGCATGTTCCTCCCTTCCTCCTCTGCAGCACACACACTCACTCACTGTTACAAATAGCAGCTTCTCAAGTTACAGGGCTACAGCGCACCAGTATGATTTTACTTAAAGTAAGACAATTATGATAAATAGTTACAGTATCTACAGATTCAGATGTACATGAACATGTTTACATGTTTTACAAGTTTAAAAATCTATTGGTTTTCCATGTTGGCAGCATATTGTCACCTTGGATTTGATTCCTCAGGTCGGTCGGGTGCCTTTCTCTGTGGAGTTTGTGTTCTCCCTGTGCCTGTGTGGGTTCTCTCTGGGTACTCCAGTTTCCTTACACAGTCATGCAGGTAGGATAATTAGGGACTTTAGATTGCCCCTAGGTGTAAGTGTGAATGTTTGTCTGTCTCTATATGCCAGCCCTGTGATAGACTTGTCAGACCTGTCCAGGGTGTACTCCACCTCTCACCCAATGACAGCTCCAGCACTCCCGCGACCCTTGAGAGCACAAGCGGTTTGGTTAATGGATGGTTTTCCATGCATATTCAGTCTTGTTCCAGGTAATGCATTAGAGCTGGAAATAGTCTTGATTTGACCTCTGAAGAAACAGTTGCTTAAAATTAACATCATACATGGTCTGTTGTTAGATGTCTGTTCTGAATTATTATCCAAATCCAGCTCTGGGTGGCTGTTTGTTTAAAGTTATTTGCACTGTCACAAAGGAAGGTTTGTGTATATGAACATATAGCCAAAGCAAACAGCTACCTTTTAGACTTGTAGGAGACATCATATAGATAAACATTATTAATTTAAAGACATGTTAGACACAGACAATGTAGATATGATTTGGTCTCTACTTATTGTTAAGGGAAATATCTGAATCAGGTACAGTATGTGCTACATGTAAACCAGCTAGTTGCTTGCTGGCTTTATCACAGTTTTTTTTTAGTTGAAACCAGCTTTCTCCTGCTGGTATGACATTGCTGAGAGCAATGACACTGAACCTATTAAAGTACTGTAGTTCAAATAGATCATTATAAATCATAAAACCAAGGAATGAGGAATGCTGAAAACCTTGGCATAATGCAGAGTCATTGATGTACTGTTACAGATACTAACCAGAGTAGCTGTAAGATGTATCGTACATCACCTGTCTATATACATATAAGCTTGTCAACACTGATTTGGCACACATTCATTGCATGATCCATCGGTTAAGACCAAAAAGCAAAGAAGAAGAATAAAACTGTGAACACAGCAGGTAACAGAGTGAAAAGAGAAGGAAAACTTCAAAAGAAGAAAAGGACATGATGGAGCAGGCCTGGGGGAGAGGCAATCAAACACCCCTCTCATACACGAACACACTCACAGAGCTGCATGGCACTCATATGTCAGAGAAGAGGGCAAGCTCCTGCTGGAGATTAATTACTCATTCACAGGGGAATTTGGGGATTTTTTTTGACTCTTGTCCCATTTAGCGGACACACACCTATGCCCTGGGGAGAGGCAGCTCTGTGGGTGTATAGCACTCGCAAAAAAACCTGCCCACTCTTTTTACAATAGCTGTGGGGCAAAAGCTTACTATGTCTATTTCTGTCTCAATGGGCTGAAGAGAAAATAGACTTACTGTATGTTTACTTTGAACTTCAGCCTACATGATGTCCATGAATAAAAATATCCCTGAATGTCAAATTAGCCTCACATAGTTTCTGGAACTTGTTATTAATTAAAACAAGTGAGAGCCAGGACAAACATCTGACTAAATGTGTGATGCTCGAGACATCTATTTTGTTTGTTTGAATGTTTAGCCCTATAATACCATTTGTATTATATTTGATACACAAAAAACTTTTGATTAAATAATTATCATAGATTTCTGATGTATCAAATGTAATACATCAAAAATCTTACATTTAGAAATAATTTGTGTTTTACAAAATATATGTCAGTGAAATTAATTGGATGTTTTTTTGTTTTTTTTTTCCAAGACAGTACTTTGACCAAAGCATCATTGCTAATTTGTAGCCGATTTGAATGTAATATGTCTCTACTGGGTAAAAGCTATTAGATATGAGTTTTATGTATGCAAATACTGGATATATCATTACAGTGAACACCGACAATTTCGATAAGCGTTATTGCAAATTACAGTGTGCCTCTAATAATATAGTGGCATAGAGCTGAATGCTCTCAATTTCTCTAGTAAGAAAAAAATAGAGATGGATGAAGAACTTTATATACGTTTACATATTATGACACTGAAATCTCTAATCTTTATTTGGCTTATCAAGACACTGAGCGCAGCAGTTGGTGTGTAAAGGACTGACAGTAACAGGTGTGCACCATACACACAAACACACGATGTAAACAGAGCTCAGTTAATATAGTGCAACAAGTATTTCCACGTGTTTTAAGATTTACAAAAGTAAACAAATTTTTTGAGTTGTAAACAAAATCTGTACATGTATCTGAACATGACCTGAATATCTAAATATCTAAATTAGAATTTTTTGTGTACAAAGGAGTACGAGTATAAACCTTCATTTACACATTTGTGGATCTTGAGTTGTGCAGTTGTCAACTGTGAATACAGACACACAAATCGTTTATGTACCATTTTCTGGTGGAATGTAATGAAAACCTCTGCTTAAATCACCTGTAATATCACAACATCGTATACATAAACAATTGAGTTTATAATAGGTTTATTATAGCTACATTACCAAGAAATGTAACAAATTCTATAGTCTTACCTGTGTAAGAGGCCGATGCCAGGTCTGTAGGGAGCTTGTTCATTTAAGGGACTATAGAACAGTTTTGAAACCTATGGTGCTATGCTGATCAGTCTGGAAGAGAAGGGCCAGTAGATGTTTCACAGTGCTAACCGAGCATAAGTGTGACTTTTCAGCATCAAGTGCCTTCCAATGAGAGACGCATAATCAGAATTGTTGGTGTCTACTGTGCAAACACTTATTTATCTAACACATTTTGTTTATCTAACAAGATCCCATAAATCCCACTTAGACAGTGTTCACAAAAATTTGTAGTTATATATATCGCTTTCAATATGCCTGACATATACATATGTTCCATATGTGCTTATCATTATACAACATGACCTGAAAGGCTAACAACTTTGGTCTGGTCAGTGAATCCTGTTGATTGTGGCCTGGACACAAGGCCAGCAAAATAGCTACTGAACTTTAGCGCTACCAGCTAGCAATTTATATAAAGAGATAATTTTCCTCGATGCCTCAATTTCTTTTTTTCCTCTCCATACACAGCTCTAGTTTTGGCATTGGCCTGCTGCTAGATTTAATTTTAAGTTGTCACTGCAAGGTCAGTTAAGTAAAAAAGTTTTTTTTTTACCTGGGCTCCTCATGTGATAAACTGATATTGTGTATTAGAGTGTTTCACCACATATTCACCTTAGAACATTTAGATAGGCACTGTTTCACTTATTCTACTATACCGGGTTAGAAATGGGCAGACATGACAACCAACAATAGCACAGAAGAATTACAGAAACAGTGACAACTAAGGTACCATCTGAATAAAGAGGGGAGGCATGGCTTCCTTTTGCCTCTGGGACAAAAATGGTCTGTATAGTGAGTCTACTGAGAATACTAAATGCACAAACATCTGAACTCACAACACATGTTTTGTGTGTGTGTGAAGCAAAGTAGTGTGAATTTAAGAAAATATTTTTATGCTCGGGATTTGTTTTTTTTATTAGATTCCATGGAAAAAGATCTGTAAATCTGCAACACCTATGTGTGCTAGAAGATTTATATTCACAGGACAAGATTGACAAATGCACAACTCAAGATCCACAAATCTTTATATGAGGGTTTGTGCTGAAAAAACAAGTTTTGTATTTAAAAAAGTCATGTGTAAATGCATTTTGCACTATATTAGCCTTGTGTCCTCTTCAAACACAGGCTGCATGACATTAGAGCGTTACTATATCACGTCTTGTCTCTCTCACTTTATCTTTTGAAGTTCACACCTCCTCATCTCCTCTCTGTACAGTACAGAATCATTTACAGGTGGTATTAAAACTGTCAGCCCATAACTCTGCACAATGAAGGAGGCTCAAGGCCAAATGTGTGTTAGAGAGTGTCTTTGTGCATATGTGATTGTAACTTAGCAGATAGGTAGCAGCAAGGATATGAGTCAGATTCGATTTAGTACAATGGTGCTTTGTAAATGTGTCAGACAGGAATGTGTATGATGGGAAGGATGAGCCATTCCAGATGCTGCCCAGTGTCAGTGGACTTTGCTCTCTTATTGCCTTTTTCATTTTCATGTCTTTTCTGTTTTCTCTGCTTTTCTTCTTCTTTGTCCTTGTTCTTCATCTCTTTTCCTTTTTGCACTCCCTCTCTCACATGTCCTCCACCATCATAAAGGAATGTGACCTGTGGAGAGTCAAAGAGATACTTGGTGACACTTGAGTATGATGTTACATCTGTGACATATATCCTCACAAAGGCATGCAAGGGTGGGGGCAGCTATTGTGCTTAGGTCTCTCTGAAGGTAACTTTCAAGACTAGTGTGAGAAACTATAAAATCTATAAAAGTCTTCCTTTCATTTCACTAATCAAAGAGCTCATATATTCTTGTCTTCTTACAGTTTATAAAAGAATAAATTACATAGATAACCTAGAGATTTTTTTTTATTTCTGTAAAAGTATTTGTGCCTTGGACATTATTATTCCTGTTTCTAAACAGGTTCAATTAAAAACTGAGGGAATCTACAGCTAGTGCTTGAATGCTTTCTGTCCTGAGTATACAGCCAGAACTGCATTGTTAACTTGTTTGTTACACAACCACAGAGGAAGGCATGCTACCACCTGACAAGAGAAGTGGTTGATGTGCTAACATTTTCTGACTAAACATGATATAATGTCACAAATTAGCAGGCAGGGATGACCCAGATTCATAACTATAACATATATGAGGCTGTGATGCCGAGAACAATGCAGCATTTTTTTCTGTTTATCAATGTTGGCGTGATGAAAAAAATCGCCATGATGTGAACATATTTCACTCTTACAGAATCCGTCTTCGCACCTACTCCATTTTTAAGGTTGAACCAGACTTTTTTATGACTGTTTCACAGCAAACTAGCCAAGGATGACAGAGCTCCCATATGAAACTATCTAAAGAAACTCCATCATTGATTGATCATCAATCTCACAATGTTAATATGTTGAGCAGTGTTCTGATTGTATTCTGCAACAGAACAAATTAGACAGTTTAGTTTTTGTTATAGTGAAGTGAGACAGATGACAGGGAGCAAGCCCCAATAAGCAACTACAGGAAGCAGCCAAGACAAATACTTTGTGAGAGACAAATAAATCTCTGCATGTACACTCAAACTAGCTGCTAGCTGTAAGCTGATAGGATCAGCAAGATGGCATACTTTGTGGATTTATGGTATGACTTCCATTGTTTATTAGCATATTTAAGAAAATACTCTTTAAAGAACAAAGTAAATCTGCCAGAGTGAAATCTGGGTGATTCACTAACCCCCAACATGCAAACACACATTCACCTCAGGCTTTGGGCCTCTGCTAATGTGTAACATGGGCATCCAGCTTTACAAAAGTGTATGTCACATTAGAACAAAAGCATGATATCCGCCTTTTAACGATAGTTTTAAAGTTCTAGATCTCCATGCACAGGGTAGCTTCACTCTAAAGCAATTTGGATTTGGAAATTTCAGAAAATTAAGGCAACATTATATCAGATTAGGGACAGAAATGAACAGGAAGTTTAAGCAGTTGCTGTGCTGAGACCAGATGTCTCTATGTTTTTTTAATAACTTAAGGTTGATGTAGGTAAAGCGCTGAGGTGACCATATAAAACCGTTTTACCAAACAGTTTGTTATTTAAAACACCAGATGTATTTATCCAAAGCGATCAGCTGGTTTCTTAGGATGATCCACTAAGTAGTTCTCTATCTCTGTCCATATCGATCTCTGATAAGAATTGCACTGTGCCAGGCAGCCAACAGCCAACATCAAATCAAAATGAGAAAGACGGTGAACACAGGAGTGAAAATAAAGACAGCTGCTTTGCGTCTGATCAAAGATGTGAATTATTACCTTGCCGTTTGGTGTTTACTACCTCTTTTAATCTAGTTTAATTTAGTCAGACTGTGTTTGTAAAGAGTTAAACATCAAATGGCATTAATAAACACTCCATGCGCGACCACACATGTGCCCACACAGGGCACATTGGCACGGCACTGCTGACTGACATTTATACCCTGTTTTCAATTATCATTGTATAATTCAAAAAACAGCAGATTGACAGGAAATGAATATTCGACCTTTGTGTCATTTAGCACACACATAGGCCTACATACGCAAAAAGGGAACATCCTATTTCTACACAACCTGTATGAGTTTTAAAGTGAGTGCCTATACTGATCAGCCACAGTAACGCAGGACAGGACAGTACAGGATTCAGCATTGGGGCCATGACATGACGTTAGGTGTCAGACATTACAGCTTGCTGTGTACGAAGCTGCCCAACCACAGCCTGGTAAAAGTGCTCCACCAGGTCATGTTAATGTGGTAAGTGGTCAACTAGGCTATGGCTAGGCTTTCCACAACAACACATGGTATTTGATAAATTTCAATACTTTTTCATATGTCATATGGCTAAGAAGAAGTACACAATGATTTCCTATTTGAGAGCCATAATTGACCATATTTTGTACTGTATGTATTTTGGAGAATTCCCTCCCACATTCATGTTTGCCTTATTATCCGAATGAGGCCTGGAGGTTCTGCAAACAAAGTTTATGTGCTGCTAGAGGTGTGTACAGGTGCATATAAACTACTGACTTCATGATTGCCATAATGTTAGTGTGTATTATTCCATTTCACCTTATTTTCATAGCTGGATTTCACATAGAAGTAAATAATAATAAATGATGTCAACACAGACCAGCCCAAAACTACTGCTTCTAAAAACATGACCTGTTGAAAAAATTAACAGCCTTTCTAGACAAGAACACTTAACACCATTGATTCAGTGAAGGAGTTTGATTTCTGCACAGCCTAAGCAAGCAGGTGACTGGTTCTGTAGCTATGAGTGACCTTTCCATGAGGCAGCTATTTTTCTCCTGCTTAAAGTACAGTCATTTTGGCTTTCTAAAACTGCATTCCCAGTCATGATACTGAATGAAATAGAATATCACCTGCATTTTTCTTTTTCGTCTTTAGCCGTGCAGCATGTGCACTGCACTGTATTCTGACATCCGTCTATATCATGGCAGGCATTGTGTCCACCACAACAACTTTTTTTTTTTTTAATCACTAAACCTCTACATTTTAAGACAGGTATATAGATGTGGCTAAACAGGTTTGATCAGTATTTGACAACATATTGTGCTCACATATTTATCTGTCACAGCATAAGAGAATAGAAAAAATTAATATCACGGTAACTAGTTAAACTTTAAAATCTCATGTTGTCGAATAATGATGGTGTTAAAAAAATATTGTTCTGTTCTTGTTTAGAGTTTTCACAGAGCCTTTCTGTGACTGAAAAGTACTTTGTGTTCCTTTTAATTTTGGGCTTTGTGTGCTTTGAGCACCACCCTGTGGAGTTTCCTGGTGTTGGTCAGAATGTTCCTGCTGCTGTATATACAGCATATTTATTGTTACTGTGTCACATGCTTTTTCTCAGTGTCTTTAATGAGGCTTAAAACTAAAGTCTCATTTATTGAAATGATGACAAGAGTTCTTTTTAAACAACATGGTCTCACTTCAGTATCATGTTTTAAATTTTATTGCTAGTCTTGGTTTCTTCCAACATTTGAACCAACCAAAAAATAAAATCAATGAGTGTCAGTATCTTAACAGAACAAATTAGATCCTAGTACAAGAATTAAAGAAAAATTAAGAAGAAATACCATTGTGGGTTGTGAAACAAATTAAATTGGATATTGAAATAAGAAAAAATGTTACTGCAGTGTTGTGTATTTTCATTTGTTTTAGACTTTCAGACCAGGCCAGTGAGAATTTAGAAGACTGTCTTTGAAGGTGAATGAGACCAGGAGTCAAAAAGCGATGAGAAAACACTAGGTTTGCTGTATATGTAAACTTTGCTGTAAGCTTCTCAACAAAGACAGGCCAATGTACAACATATCTTTACTTTATTTTCCTTTCTTTTCACTTGTCTGAACTATTGGCATTAATGCAAAGATTATTCTTGTAACACGCTGCCCTTTCCTTGCTTGCATGTCTTAGACAGGGTCAGTTCTAAGTTGGCTGTGTGGCAGCAGCAGTAGTGGTGGCACTAGATAAAATGCATTGTTGTCTTTGATGTTGTCTTTGTCTTTGTTGTCAGACAGGCTCAAGCACTGAAATTCTAAAGAAATTTCCCATCCCATATAACAACATACTTAGAAGTTATGTCCCAAAAAAATAAAAAAAACTTCCTGACTTGCGTCATAGACATTTAATGACTTGCTTAAACATGCATTCTGTGACTTAGCTTTTGAATGTCCTAGCTGCTTTACTGAGCTCCAACTTACAAGAAACATTGACAATGTGAGTGGAAAAACAAATTTGTTCTGCCGAAGGAGCGACAGGAGAGCTTAGTTAAGAGCTGTAGAATCTACTACTGAAACCTTTTGGACCTAGTTGATATTGTTTTAATGAAATGTTTAGCTATTCATCAAGTAAATTTAATCATATCATCTGAGTGTTAGTTGGACTGATGGCTGCAATTTGCAGCCGATATCTGCCACTTGATCTAATCGGTCAAGGCTGTTTAAGGGAGTTTTTCCTCTTCACTGTCGCCTAGTGCTTGTTTAAATAATTCTAATAATTCTACATAGTTGCATTGTTGTATTCTGTAAGGGCTTAAATTTTACATTGTAAAGTGTGATTTGGTGTTATATTAATGTTAACTTATTTATTTGTCATTAGATCCACCTGGATTTGTACTTATGTTTGCTCTAACCAAGTGTTTAATTCTAGGGGCCAAGCTAATTATGTTGCAGATAATCTTTTTCAAGCCACGTTCTGTTGTCCTTTTGTACCAAGCCTATTGGTACATTAGTTATTAGATAAATTTAAGAATAGAAAAGATTCACCAGACATTAATGATGACAAAGGTGCCATCAGTAGACACAGAACAGGACATGTATCAGTGCAGTACCTAGTATGTATAAATAACTGCTGAAAGTTACATGCAAAACTTCACACACACAAAAATAATTTGCTGCAACATTACTGAATGGTCATCCACTCCTGAAAAAGAAATTGTTAAACTTTTTTCTTTTTTTGTTCATGTCACTAACTAGCTATTCTGTGAAACATGTTAGACTTAGAACAAATTCCCACCCTACTGGTCTGATTTATTAAATTGCTCTCATCTGAGGTGAAAGTCACAAGAAAAATGACTTTAAAACTTACCATAAAACAGAATTCTGCACTCAAATGAAGGTCAACTTCATTCTAAGATGGCATTTGCATGATTTTGGCCATCAGATAATATTACTGTGCTAGGCTCGCTGTCACCAAACCACAAGCACGATATACATATGTTGCCCTGTCGATCTTTTGGTGAAAGCTGTATGACTTGACACAAATTTGGCCATATCTGTAAGTTACTCACAAGTTAACTCACAAAACAAAAAAAAACACTGCATAGCTCTTCAGCTCTGTGGTCCCACAATGGTGGAATGAGCTACCGAACTCTGCACTTTCTCAGCAGCCTCACTCCCAGTATTCAAGAAACAGCTGAAGACTGAACTTTTCCGTAACTTTCTATTCACTTAAAATGCACTTTCCACAAAATAAATAAATAAATGCACTTACAGCTCATGAAATTGACACATTTTTCTGATAGCACTTCAATTTACAGGTTTTCTCCCTGACTTTGATTTTTGCTTGCTTTGGATAAAAGCTTCTGCCAAATGACTAAATGTAAATGTAAGTTATTAGAAGACTGTAATTCCATCACAGTTCCACAAAACTGTCATCAGCTCCTACTTGTCCACTTTGTCTACATTTTTCATATTCTGTTCCACACCATATACACTATATTGCCAAAAATATTCGCTCACCTGCCCTGACTCGCATATGAATTTAAGTAACATCCCATTCCTAATCCATAGGGTTCAATAAGACGTTGTCCAGCCTTTGCAGCTATAACAGCTTCAACTCTTCTGGGAAGGCTGTCCGGAAGGTTTAGGAGTGTGTTAAAGGGAATT
Organism: Helostoma temminkii; assembly: GCA_900302695.1. Lineage (NCBI taxonomy): Eukaryota > Metazoa > Chordata > Actinopteri > Anabantiformes > Helostomatidae > Helostoma > Helostoma temminkii. The sequence goes on along the minus strand of OMLM01019780.1, from coordinate 568 downwards.
TTTGACCATTCTTCTAGAAGCGCATTTGTGAAGTCACACACTGATGTTGGACGAGAAGGCCTGGCTCTCAGTCTCTGCTCTAATTCATCCCAAAGGATGAGAAGATTTAAGCCGCATCTCCCCTCTCTGATTATGGGAAATGTGACAATGGACAATAAGATGGATGAACTGACAGCTTTGGTTAGGAAGGAAAATAACTTTCATCAGTGTAGTTTTACTGAGACATGGCTGCATGATGGTATCCCCGGCTCCTGGTTTCAGCACTGTGCAGTCAGACAGGAACCGACAGGAGCGCGGTTTTGTTAACTACAGGTGGTGTCATCCTGGTCCTGTCACTGTAAAAAAGCGAGTTTGTAGTCCCGTCACTGAGCTGCTGTCTCCGTCCATATTATTCACCCAGAGAGTGTTCACACACCATAATAAACGCGTCATCCACATGGTCCAGACCAGACATCCCGACGCCCTGTTTATGATCTCAGGTGACATTAATCATGTCTCACTGACAAAGGCACTTCCTACATTTACCCAGTTTGTGGACTGTCCCACCAGGGGGGAGAGGACACTGGAC
>OMLM01019778.1:0-11969 GCA_900302695.1 Helostoma temminkii | reverse complement strand
GATGCAGCCACTCAGGATGCTCTCAATGGTCCCTCTGTAGAATGTAGTCAGGATGGGGGGTGGCAGATGGGCTTTCCTCAGCCTTCTCAGGAAGTAGAGACGCTGCTGGGCCTTTTTGCTGATGGAGGCTGACTCGTTGTTCTTGCTGATGAGACGCACCACAGTCGTGTCATCAGCGAACTTGATGATCTGATTTGAGCTGTGCATCGCTACACAGTCGTGAGTCAGCAGAGTGAACAACAGTGGACTGAGCACACAGCCCTGAGGAGACCCGGTGCTCAGTGTGGTGGTGCTGGAGACGCTGTTCCCGATCTGGACTGACTGAGGTCTCCCAGTCAGTCCAGTCCAGTTGCAGAGGGAGGTGTTCAGACCCAGTAGTAGTAGAATATTGAGGAAAATTATAAATTGTATCCATTTTTGAATAAGGCTATAACATAACAAAATTTGGAAAAAGTTTAGCGCTGAGAATATACATCTAGCCTGTGCATTCACACACATTATACTATACAGTTTAGTGAGGGCGATGAAACCACTGGTGGTAGAATGTAGAACTGTAGGCTATACTTTTTTTTTTAGCCTGGTGCAGGGTTACAATTACTTTATTACTGACACAACAATAACACTTCCAAATGCTACATCTGTAGTTGGCTGTTTTCTATTGCTTTCTATTTTTTTCCTTTATATATCACCTCAAAAAATGCCATGTCAATGTTAATGATATGCTTTTATTTTCAGCAGATACAGTTAGTTTTTCATTCTGACAGATTGTATACATAGGACCCAAAAACACACAGAAATAAAAAATCCAAGTGTGAAAAAGGGTTGTGCAATATCATAGAAGGTTATATCTTCATTGTTTTTTTAACAAAAACAGTATTGATTGCATGTTATGTCATAATCCACTTGTGGCATTCCTCTAGCACTGCAACCTACATTGTTAGATTTTATTCTTCAGAGTGAATGAGCATCACTAGCATGGAGCTGGATCGGCTTTGAAGAGACAGATGTTGCCCCAGAGACTCCAATCTGCAAACTGTCAAAAATCTTGACAGCCAACAAACCACCATATGAAAATATGAAAAGCCATCAGGAATATGAAAAGGTTTGGGAGGTGGCAGACAAGACAGGTCTAAGTCAGCTAAGGTGCCAGCACAAAAACACACTCAGCAAACTAGCAGAATCCTTCTGCAAAAAAGTACTTACAATAACAAAACCAGCAGATGGCAAGACATAACAAATACAGTCACCAACGCTGCAAAAGTTATGGTGCCAATCAAGTAGTTGAGAAAGATTGTTTTAAACAACTTTTGAGTACTTTGGACCCAAGATACACACAGTTATTTAAAAAATATTTAATTATATTACACAATTTATGTTGCCAAACTGTGGCCCATAAACTGCAACATGTTCTACATTTTTCCACAACTACAGACTTATGGTCTAGCAGGACATCCAAGAAATACTTCTATTTCCTAGATGGCCACACAGGTGACATCATTACCCAAGACATGCAAGATGCACTGGCTTCAAGCTTACTGCAAGAAGACCACATGGTTTGTATGACAACAGACAGCAGAGCTAAAGTTGTCAGTGCACTACAGATTTACAACTGGTTCAGGCTTTCTTGCTTTGGATTCGGTGAGTACCCAAAAAAATCATATTTATAACAAGTATAGCTTATCATTGCTGTTATTAATCTAACAAATATATCTATCCATTATCCTAACCACTTGTCCTCGCAAGGTTCACAGGAATGCTGGAGCTTATCTTAGCTGCCTTTGGGTGAGAGGTGGGGTACATCCTGGACAGGTCACCAGTTAATCATAAGGCTAAACATAAGCCCTTTTTACAGATGCACTGCGGACTATCCTTGGGTGATCAGGTATGGACTTTACTCGGAGTTGCACTATCACACATGCAGCGCCCACCCAGACATACTCTGTTGGAAATGCATTCACACATCAGAGGAAATAGTCTGTTCTGAATTTTGTAAGGGAGGCAGAAAATGCAGGAGGAATGGTGTGGTACCAAAAAAAAAAAATGACCCACAATTTCCAGTAAAAAAGGAAAATCTTGTAAAAAAAATGCAGTTACAATGAACACAGCAAACACTTTTTTGGCAGTTTGGCTGTTGCTATGACCTGGTTTTCACATGCATCTCAAGTTGTTGACAAAAACAGAAGTCAGTCAACAGCATCTGACATTAGAGCAGCATACTTACAGAATCACAGAATGTGTAAGATTAAAAGAATGGACAAGGTCTAAAAAGTTCTTAGCCAGCGGCTTATCAGGACAACTCACACAAATATTAAAATACCAGACAATTAAGACCCAGTCATAAAATCAAGAATTCAGAAAAGTCTTATTATACTATACTATACGATATAGCCCACAGTAGTGCCGGAGAGTGGCCCAGCTTAAAAAAGTTCTGCTTAAACCTGGAGAAAGATGCTGGTAATAAGATCTACCGACATTTGAAATTCATTTTTTTACCTAGTTACTATTACTTCTCCTCATCCCAATGTTCTCTGAAAATATGAATATGAATAAAATCACATGGCAACAGTTTAGAGAGAGCGCTGGACTCACTGACACCCATGCATGATTCAGGCACAGAGGAAATCAAATTCTCAGGATTCTCAGGCTGGTCACCTGGCTAAACTGAGCAATCGGGGGAGAAGAGCATTAGTAAGAGACTAATGCTGGGCCGACTGGGCCGAAGGTTGACCATCCAAGATGGCAAGAATCCTAAGCACATGTGGGCACATCCAGAAAGCACTGGGAGATTTTAACAGCAGACATGATTCCACGCCAGATCAAAGTATTCACAAATTTAATTTCACTCAAATCAAGAGAGGCAATTTTATCTCTCTGGAAAAAATATGAAAAAAGCCAGAAGTTTGTGTTTTCCACCAGTCTTTAAACACAGCATGCATTTGTAGATCAGGGAGTGACAAAACCCTCTAAAAAAAACATTGCAAACAAATAAAATGTGAAGTAACTGAATACATTTTAAAGGATAGGAAATATTTTTAAAAACTTCTTGATTTAATTATTTGACTGTCAATTTGGCCACTTAGCCTGCACAAGCCAGTGCTTTCCTGGGGCCTTCTTCAACCTGGATAAATGGGTAGGGTTGCATAAACCTGTGCCATATCGGATATGCAGATTACAAATGACACACCACATCTTCTGGGGGAATACCGAGGCATTCTCAGGCCAGCCAAGAGACATAGTCCCTCTAACATGTCCCGGGTCCTTCCCGGGGCCTCCTCCTGGTGTGACATGTCTGGAACACCTCCCCTGGGAGGCATCCCGGAGGCTTCCAAAACAGATGAGCGAGCAACCTCAGCTGGCCCCTCTCAATGTGGAGGAGAAGTGGCTCTACTAAATATCATTTCGGGAGCTGGGAGGAAAAAGTGGAACTACAGTGTGACAAGAACGATTTACCATTGGCTTGTTATTTGCAGCAGGATATAAATAAACTTTCACACAGGGAGACAGTACTTGACAAGTGGGCAAAAAAACCTCAATGTCCACATTTGTGACTTGGACCACAAAAACAACATGTAATTCAGTGCCAGCGGACAAAAAAAGGCAACGCAACCTATAAGAAAATATGATGAAGCCTAACTTGCCCTTGGATTCGTGGTGGGAATGGTGGGGTCAGAAAGACACCCATATATGTTTTGAATGGAACTCATAGAATGAGTTTTAAATGTTTTAAAGATACTTAGAGACCACACACACCACACACCCCAGTCATGTCAATAGGCTACTTTACTGGTGCAAATTTTACCATTTTGCCATTGATGGTATTGTGCTAGTTTTTTGAAAGAAGTAAACAGCAAAATGGCTTCATTTAAAGGTGCATACAGAATTGCCCAGTGCAAAAAACCATACACAACTGCTGAGCAGCTCATTCTCCCCACTGATGTAGACATGGGACAATTGCTGCAAAATGAAAAGCTATCCCCCTGTCAAATGACACAGTTGCAATATGCACATGCATATACATATGCAACATTTCACGCGATCTTAAAGAACTGAAAGACACGTTTTACATTGCAAGTGGATGAGGTTACTGAGAGCAATAAAGCTGTACATTTCAAGTTTTGTAAATTCTGAGTCACTGATTTAGGATTTGCCGTTTTGCAAGTATGCCCACACGCAAGCTGAAATGGGAAAACTGTGTAAGCTTTTGATTAGAAAAGAAAAGGACTGCAGACACTAAACATTTTATTTCTGATTTATTTCTTTATTCCGCCGCGGCCTCTCTTCAGTCTTTCAATCTCTTTGATTGCTGAACTAATCAAAGGTGTGTTTACTGGCAGCAACTGGCTAATAGGTTACTGTTCATAGGCTGTGTTAAACGCATCACTAGAAGAAATTCATGAAAATTTTTTTAAAAAATGGAGAAAAAAAATTATCAAAAGCCATGGAAAGAGGATTTTGTAAAGGAACACAACAAACAACAGAATGCAAGACAGTGCGCTGGGAACAAAAGTGATCATCTACTGAACTGTTCAAATTAATGTTTTTTTTTAAAAGTCGCACATTCAGACTCTTACACACCGTGTTAGGCTGTAAGAGAAGAGATTAATTTTATTAGTTCTTTTGTTCTACATAGTTTTAGAAGAATGCCCCATGTAAAAGAACACAGTGCAATTAGCATTTGTCTGGGTTGACTTGCAGTGAGGGTGTTTACTGTTGCAGCAGAGTCCCCACTTATGAGTAAACCTAAAATGCAGTAGTGCGGTTTCTAGTCCACAGAATTTCAAAATCAACACAAATGTATTTAGTCTAACATAAACTGGATGTTTTGCAGGAGGAGGAGAGAAAATAGTCAAATAATGAATTAATAATTTGCAGTTGTTATTTCGTGGCATTTTTTATTGTCTATGACTATTTATATATATTATATGTATTTTATTGTTGTATGTGTGTTACTAATTGAAATGAAATGTTGTCAGATTGAGTTCTTCATATTCAATATGCAAGCAGAAATAAAATATTTTATTTGAATTCTATTTGCAGCCGATATCAATGTCAGCTCTGCTAAAGAGGATGAATTTATTGAGATGACCTCTGACTCCATGCTGAGGTTTACAGCTCAGACACTAAATTCTAGCTTGAACTGGCAAGGCAGTAGCATAGTTCTTCCCTCTGCCACATCTTATCTCTGTGAAATAGGTTTTTCAACTGTTGCCTCGCTGAAAACAAAGCACAGATCTCAGCTGAACATTGAGCATAACTTAAGAGTGGCAGTATCAAGCATGCAAAACGTCTTAGAAAAGATGCAGTGCAAAACAGGCTTATTGCAGCCAATGTAGTGATAAGACTCACATAGTGACTTGTTCTTTTTGGTCTGAACTTGTTAATCGTTCTTATCAAATGCATTTGTTTTTTTTATATAATATTTTATACACAGTGACAACAGGAAAGTGAAAAAAACAACTGCACTTTTATTTTGAACTTGATGTTATATTATTGACTATTGACTATAATTGAATATTTAATATTTCATTAAATTGAAAAAATGTAAACTTTTTTAATTTCCATTTTGTTTGGGTGATGAAGGACAGTGTTAAGGTAGGGAGTGAGAGAAAAAATGTGATTAGAAGTTTTACAAAACAATGGCAATTACCATTTAGGAACTAAAGCTATTTTAAGCAGAGTACCTCCATTTTCAGGGGCTCAATAGTTGACAAAGTATAATTTTCTCACCTTTAATATTTGACATACCTTCTGTGTTCTATTGTGAATAAAATATGGTTTTGAGATTTGAGGTGGCAAAGGCTAAAGAAAAAGGTTATGTAGAGCTGTACAACAAGCTGAACTCTAAGGAAGGAGAAAAGGACAAAGTGGGAAGAAAGACCAAAGTGGAGAAGACGTGCTGATTACATTTTTAATAATCAGGAAGACACACAGAGCTGCAGCTACTATGGAGGCATAAAGTTGTTCAGCCACAACATGAAGCTATAGGAAATATTAGTGGAAGCTAGGCAGTGACAAGAGATGATTATCTGTTACCAATGTTATGGATTCATGCCAATAAAAAGCAATGTTTGCTTCAAGAATGTTGATAGAGAAGTACAGAGAAGGCAAGAAGGAGTTGCACATACAACAAGGTGCCAAGAGAGGAGCTATAGCCGTAGCAAGTCAGGAGTGGTGGAGAATTGTGAAGATCGTACAGTATATGTACACGTTAACAAAAATGTGGATACCCCCTTCTGTGGCCACAAGATGACAAATTAAAAAGATGGTTAATCAATCAAATAATAAAAAAGCAAGACTGGAATTTGCCAAAATGCATACTGACACGCCACTAAGCTCCTGGGAAAATGTCCTTTGGACAGATAAGACAGAACTTTTTGGTAAGTCACATGGAGAAACATGGAAGAGGCTTGGTTATGTTCTGAGGCTGCTTTACTGCATCTGGCCCAGGATGTCTTGAATCTGTGCAGGGTACAATATAATTTCAAGACTATCAAGACATTCTGGAGAGAAATTTGCTGCCCAGTATCAGAAAGCTTGGACTCAGTTGCAGGTCATGAGTCCTTCAAAAGGATAATGACCCCAAACACACAGATAAAACACCCAAGAATCACTAAGAACAAAAAAATCGACTACTCTGTGGCTTTCTGTGAGCCTAAATCCTATTGAACATCTGTGAAACATCTGAAACATGAAGTCTGGAGAAGGCACCTGATACAGCTGGAGCTGTTTACTCACAAGGAGCGGGTCAAAATACCTAAGTCTTTGCTAATCCTAACCCTTGCAGTTATTGCCCCATAAGGTTGTGCAATAAAATGCTAAGTTAAGGGTACCAACATTTTTGTCCAGGCTAGTTTCATTAGTTAGTTTTTTTTAATGCTTTGGTTGAACTACAATTCAATCTGATGATCTTAGATCAGACATTGCAGGGCTGCAGACATTAGATTTTTATTATTAATTCTGTAAGTTTTGTGTTTCATTGTGAGTTTTTCTTTCCTTAAGGGAAGGGTACTAACTATTTTCTCCACATCTGTAATATACAGTATGTAAAACAACCTAAATATCCAGCTGATCCAACTGGCTGATTGAAAAAATCCAACAAAAATGATATGGAATCCATTGTATTCTATATAAAATTTCCAATGCACAAAAATTCCTATATGTTTGAACGTGCTAAATTTGAACATATTCCCAACAACGGGTATATTAGCATCCTTCTCTCTTAATCCTCACAAACCTGTCAGTCACTTTGTTCTTATCAATGGTTAGCTGTATGTAACATTTACTCAATTATTGCAGTATTTCCATTTTATGTTTCTTATACTAATATACTAAGTACTAATTGCAAAATACTGAGTATATTGAGTTAATTAACTATATATTGAAACTTTTACTCATATCATACTTAGAGGAAATTGGTAATTTTGGTTCGCTGGGAGGGACTTTAATATAGGATTATTCAAAAAAATACACTGTAACATACTGTAGTTCCTATTGTTTGTGTTGGTAGTCTATAAAGTTCTAAGTAAAACATGGGTTGATTAAACTCACTGATTAGATGGATTTTAATGTACACCAAAACATGAGATTCTGTCCATTTTTTGTTCTCTTTAGGGGACAAGTTAACTGGACTACTTCAAAACTACACAGTATATATGAAAGTTTATTAGACTCGTAATTGAAATGGCAATTCGTTCGTCAAATGGCAATTTAATATGTAATTTGAAAATAAATTTTACAATTGGCAATTCAATATCAAAAGTGGCCATTTAATTTTCTATGTGTTTGATAAAAGGTTTAAATAAAAAGCTTAATCAGTTGCATTTCATATTCTTATGTGTTTTAGTACTCTTTTATTCAAATTGCAATTAATTTTGCAATTGGCAATTCAATATTAAAAAGTGGCAATTGAATACTTTGTTTCTTTAATTAAAAGTTTAAATAAATGCATATGCAAATGCATTTCATATTATTATGACCATTTGTGGTCTTTATTTAAATGTGAAAGCAAACAGCACTGCCGTCCCTAATACATTTTTCATTACAAGTTCTGTGAGTGTCAAAACTCAAATGGCAATGCAAACTGTCAGTCCTCTCATCGAGGCGGATCCCCACCTGCATCTGGCTTTTGATTGGCTAATTTGTTATTCTGAAATAACATTTCTATTTTACATTTAATTCCACCACTACATGGACCTGCCATCTCTGGAGACCAGTGACCTGACACCAGATGAGTTAATGTTAACTGTTTTGTGTGGTTCTCTCAACCGAAAGAGTGCGTGTGTTATAGTGTTGTGTGCTCTAGTATAGACACAGACGTGCAACGTGAAGTTTGATAGCGATGTGGTAACTTAGCATATTGGTTAGTGTATGCTAACAGTGTTAACATTGGCTAGCTTGCTTGTTTGCCGTGTTATTTTAATAACCTTTGTTGAGGGTGCAGCCACTGTTACATGCCGTAGAACAGGAATGTCAAACCGCAGTCCTCAATGAACAACTTCCTGCTTGTTTTCCAGCCATCTCTACACTTACAGTTCTCCCTAGCCGGTGTTTAAAATTTACAAGCGACTACGTTAACTTGTGACTGACATTCGAATGCGGTGCTCGTTACTCATAGTTAAAGCAGCTGCTGGAAACAGGAAAATACATTTGTCATTACATCATTTTCTCAGTGTTTCATTATTTTAAGATCATGAAGACAGACTGGAGAGTTTCTTAAGCCATTAAGAATACATACACATATGGACAAAATTGTTGGTAACCCTCTGTTAATGAAAGAAAAACCCACAATGGTCATGGACATAACCTAAAACTGACAAAAGTAATAATAAATAAAAATTTACTGAAAATTAACCAATTTAATTGAGACTTGCTTTTGCTTTTTTTGCTTTTGAATTATGGCTCAACAGAATGATTTTAAAAACAAACTAATGAAACAGGCCTGGACAAAAATGATGGTACCCTTAACTTAATATTTTGTTGCACAACCTTTTGAAGCAATCACTGCAATCAAACGATTTCTGTAAATGTCAATGAGACTTCTGCACCTGTCAACAGGTATTTTGGCCCACTCCTTGTAAGGTAACTGCTTCAGTTGTCTCAGGTTTGAAGGGTTCCTTCTCTAGATGGCATGATTCAGTTCCCTCCACAGATGTTCAATAGGATTTAGATCAGGGCTGATAAAAGGCCACTTGAAAACAGTCCAGTGTTTTGCTTTTATCCATTCTTAGGCAGTGTGTTTTGGGTCATTAACCTGTTGGAAGACCCATGACCTGCAAATGAGACTAAACTTTCTGACACTAGGCAGCACATTTCTCTCCAGAATGCCTTGATAGTCTTGAGATGTACCCTGCACAGATTCAAGACACCCTGTGCCAGATGCAGCAAAGCAGCCTCAAAACATAACCGAGCCTCCTCCATGTTTCACAGTAGGGACAATGTTTTTTTCTTTGTATGTTTCATTTTCTGTGAACATAGAGCTAATGGGACCTGCCAAAAAGTTCCAGTTTTGTCTCATCTGTCCAAAGGAGATTCTCCCAGAAGCTTAGTGGCTTGTCAATTTGCATTTTGGCATTTTTTTATGCTTTGGTCGGCTTCCATTAAGTCCGCTTTAGCTCAAACAGTGACGTATCTGTCGCTGATGTACCTTGACCTTTAAGTTCACCTCTAATCTCTTTGGAAGTTGTTCTGGTTACCATTCACATTCTCTATCTCTTCAGTTTGTCATCAATTTCCCTATTGCAGCCACGTCCAGGGAGGTTGGCTACAGTCCTGTGGACCTTAAACTTCTGAATAATATGTGCTGTAACTGTAGTCATAGGAACATCAAGCTGCTTGGAGATGGTCTAATAAACGTTACCTTTAACATGTTTGTTTATAATCTTCTTTCTCATCTCCTGAGACAACTCTCTCCTAAGCTGTCTGTGGTCCATGTTCAGTGTGGTACACACCATGTCACCAAACAGCACAGTGACTACTTGTCACCCTTTAAATAGGTAGATTGACTGATTGCAAGTTTGAAGACACCTGTGATGTAAATACAGGACACTCTTTGGTTTAACATGTCTTTTCTAGGGGTACCATCATTTTTGTCCAGGCCTGTTTCATTAGTTTGTTTTTTTAATGATTCTGTTGAGCCACAATTCTAAAGCAATGTCTGATTTTCATTGGTTAATTTTCCGTAAATGTTTATTTATTATTACCTTTGTTATTTCCATGACCATTGTGTTTTTTTAAAAGAGGGGTCATTAGCAGATGGGTATCAACAATTTTGTCTACGTGTGTATAAGAAATTTAATGTGTAGCATAAAATGTCAGTATCTAAATCACGAATTATGTCCCTAATATATGAGCAGCCAAACATACAACTTATGTATTTACACACCATTTTATTCTATCATGGACTTATGGTGTCCACATACACAGCTCGTAACTCTTAATTCCACTTCTCTTAGTGTAGAAAGGGCAGTCACAAATTACGGTGACTGCCCTAGTGGTAGTAAGAGATCAATCAGCAGAGTTGAGACGTAAAACGTCAGATGCAGCCTGAGGGCCTGTTGGACTGGTGGATTAGGAACTTGATTGATGGTCATTTTGTCCCCACCATATCACACGGTATTGAATCCTGTATGAGCTGTTTGTGATTCTTATTCTAAGTGCGACTTAACATTTTTAGGGTGATGTGTTGACTCAAACAAATGGCCCAGGATCATCATGTTCATGAAAACGTACCTTTTCATCAGTCTATGCAACTAAACCTTTAAATTGCAAAACAACACTTAAAAGATCATCATGAATATGTTCTGATAAAGTTTACAGCCAGTGGTGTTAGTGTTCTAAGTATTACAAAGCAACTGAAACATCTATCACAGACACACTATGGTCACAAGTTGACCTGGCTTCCACTACTGTAAAAAGTGAGGATGTTCTCTGAGCTGAATGTGTAAAGGCCGGCCTGCTGACATACACTGTCAGTGGTTCACTGATTTTGGCTCTTGGTGTATGAGCATGTGTTCTGATGCTGAATCAGACCATTTACATACATATATCTTAATAATGTAATAAAAACTACCAGCATTGATAAAGACAACAAAGTTGCTCTTTTCCTATTTCCAACAGCTGGCACACACACTGATCCAGGTAATCAGCAGAGGGTAAGGCAGAGATAGTTGGAACACAAGCAGGGCTGCAGCCCTTGAAGACTGCAGTCTGACACCTGAGTCGTAGAAAGAGACCAGTCCAGGTTACTGATATTAGCTGATGATCCAACATTGATTAGCCCCCTTGTCATAAGCAGTGAATATTTAATAAAATGAACTTTCCATCAGCTGATGTTTGATCTATGCTGTTTAAATCTTTCTCTCGACATGTCTCTTTTGATGCTTCCTGAAAATCCAGATGTTGTGGTCATCCTGTCTGTGCTGCTGTTTGCTGCAGATCATCTGACCAGCACTCCTCTGCAAACACTCAGCACAGCATCCATCCATTTTCTGAACCGCTTAGGGGCTGCAGGTGTGCTGGAGCCTATCCCAGCCGGCATACGGGTGAGAGACAAGTACACCCTGGACAGGTTGCCAGTCTATCGCAGGGCCACATATAGGCAAACAACTATTCACACTCTCACTCACACCTACGGGCAATTTAAAGTCCCCAGTTAACCTAACTGCATGTCTTTGGAGTGTGGGAGAAAGCCGGAGTGCCTGGAGAGAACCCACACAAACATGGGGAGAACATGCAAACTCCACACAGAAAGACCCTGGCCGACCCTGGGAATCAAACCCAGGACCTTCTTGCTGTGACCACCACCGTGCCACCCCTCAGCACACCATCTGTCTTTAAAAGGTTGAATAAATAATAAAGCTTTACACTGGTGTAAACTAATGGCTTTTTTTGGTGAATGTTTCCAGCAAGCAGTGGTAGATCATGTATGGGGCTTAATCTACAGCACTGTATCATATTCTAACCATACCATG